>CAJVPS010000926.1:0-18619 GCA_910591765.1 Ambispora leptoticha | reverse complement strand
AATATATTTTTTAATATTAAATAAAAAGTATTTTAGAAGTTTTAAGTCTTGAAAATAATTGAATGTGTGAGTATATACATATTCATTTAGATTATATAAGCTAAACCAATATTAATATGATAAATTGGTTTTAAAATAAGTATTTGAGTTAACTATTAACATATATTATTTATTATTGATAAATAATGTATTGCAATAATGATCAATATATTATTATATATTGATAAATAATATATTAACAATGATTGATTATTATCGATATGGATATTTATCAAAGATTATTGGAATTATCAATTAATATCAATATCTCAGAGAGATATTTATCAATTTTTACAGATATAATAATGATTCTTGATGAATATCTCTTCAAAAAATTTCCTGATGTATCTGTTAATAGCTACGAAATTTGAATAGTGTCTAATTTGCTTCTATCATAGCAATGAGCAGAAATGTAGATATATTTTTGAGGATCTGTTGGGTAAGAAATTTTTATCTTGTAAACTGTCATTTTTGAATGGGATATAATTAGATAGGTATAATGAAGAGCTAAAATTAGTATTTGAATTCCGGAAGTCTCAGCATTTTTCTGAGAATTTAATATTTCATAAGTGAGGCAAGATAGACTTAGATAATCAACAAATACATGACCAAAAAAAGTGAGATATATATAAAAGAGAGAGTATAGATCTTATTTGTATCCCATTTGATATGATTTATTTTCCTATATCAAAAGTGAATTACTTAAAAAAAAATATTTGAAAAATATAGATATTAATGAACATGATAATTAATATTATCTCATTAGCTAATAATATCATACTCTAAGGAGCATAGCTTTTTTTTTTTAAAAATCCAATTGTGATAGGATATTTGGATACCTTACTATTAGTGTCAATGGAATATCTTTGAATTTATATTGAAGATGTATTATGATTTTATTAGTAATATCATGAAGGATATTTAATAAAACTTTTTCACATTTTTTTCGTATTATATATATTAACTATTTGATATATATTAATCAACCATCTTTACTATTATATTAATATTTAATACAGAGCAAGAAATAAAAATCATCTAACATAATATTGGTTGCTATTCTTTGATCTGCAATAATTTTTTGAAATAGTTATTTATCTCTCTCTGTTTCTGGAAAATGAATCTCATCAGATTTGAAACTTATAAATTTGGAAAGTTATTCATGAAGTTCTACCATTTTATATTTGCTATGTAATATTCTTCAAGAACTTGGATCTTATAGAATAAAAGTAAAACTTTAAATACTTATCTGATTTGATTAATTAATATTTTTTTTGATATAATAGATTAGTATTACTTAGTTTGAATAAGATGAAAGATAAAGATATGCCTATATATGTATATAATATCAATGAGATATCTAAAAAGTTATCAAAATGAATGAAGGATAATAAGTATTTGCCAGACTGTCCATTTAGGATGCTTATAAATAAAAGCTCAAATAGTGGAAAAACTAATATAGAAATAAATTTCATGCTTGGTGACAAACTATAATGTATATTCAATGAAAAAAAAGGTGAATGGTATATTAAAAATGATGATCTCAGATTAGTAGCTAAACATTTTGAACCAAAATGATGACTTATACAAAATAACTATCAGATTTTTGCAAATGCTTCAAAATCATATCAAAAAGATGTTATATTTAAATAGATATTATCAGATAAGATTCCAAATATAACTAAATTCTCTCTGGAATAAAGTATAATTATTATTTTTGAGGATCTATATGCCAAACCCAAAAAAGTATAAGAATGAATTATTCCTTACTTTATTAGTGACTGGCATCAAAATATCTCATCTATATATGTGAGCCAAAAATATATACAAATATCTAAAATTATTTGTGAAAATATCTCATATTTATGTCTATTTTGAGAATTAGATAGTAGAGATAATATTAGTAGAATCATACATTAATATACAGATGATTCAAAAAAAATATCCAAGATTATTGATAAGTATTTGCAGGATTGAGAATTCATAGTTTTTGATTTTACCAAGGCAGTAGATGATTTACTTGCTATTAGATTAGATTGGGATACCCCATTAAAATTAGATAAATAAAGTGTGATATCAAATATAAAAACCACTTCAAGTTTTCTAATACTTATATAAAAATAAACATGGTCCATCCTCTCATTATTTCAGAGTTACTCAAAAATATATTCAGTATCTTAGCCAAGAATAAAGCATTCTATTCTGCTTTATTTGTCAATCACCTTTGGTATCACTGCAGTGCTCCAATTCTATGGAGACATATTGAGTTTTCTATAGAAGATTATCAGTAAAACTAATGTAATAAAAATATATCTGAATCTCTTTATTGGTAATTAAGAAAGTTTAAAAGAGTTATATGTGAAAAGACAAAATCTCACTATTACTCAAAGATGGTGTATCTCAAATTGATAGATTTAAAAATCTCAGATGCATTACTTCATGAAATTTTATGCTCATGCCCAAATATAAACTTTCTTATTCTTGATCGAAGTTATGATTTTAGTAATATACCAATTATAAAAATTGTAAAATATTATCTGAAGCTACTACATCTGAGTCTTGATACGTGTACAGCTATTATTAATAGATACATTAGTAAATAATACAATTTTGTCCAAATTTAAAATACATAAGTCTCACTTCTTTATATAGAAATAGTAATATTTTCAGTACATCTGTGATTGAAATAGCATGATCTTGTCCTAATATAGTATATTTAAACCTCAATAGATAACCTTCTATTAATAATGAATCAATTTGTATAATTGCATGCTCATGTGTAAATCTTCAATATCTGGATTTGTTATTTAATGAAATAATTATGGATAAAGCTATAAGTGTGATTACAACTGACTATCCAGATATATAAAATTATTTTCTTGAAGACTGTGAATGAATAACTGATAAATCAATCAAAAAAACTGCATAGTTAAATTGAAATGTGCAAAAGCTTATTCTCACTTCCTGTTATAAAATTACAAATGATACTATATGTAGTATAGTCCATTCATGTTCAAATATTCAGAATCTTAGTTTTCAATATATTTATATCACTGACAAAATAATATATAAAATTACACATCACTATTCAAATTTATTAGTTTTCAATACAAAGAAATATCTATTTATTTCTGATGAATCAATCTACTATCTATTAAGTAAAAAACCAGCAATAGAGCTAATATTAGATTGAATTTTGTGATCTATATAGGTTATGATAAAATTACATTTATATAGTTAGTTTAATAATAGAATATTTTTTCAGTTGTAATTTTATTCTATTAATATTAATATATCCTATCTGTCACTTATATTTTTGAGTTGACTGAAACTTGCCATATTTGAAGTTAGAGTGAATGTGCAATAATAACAAGCATAATCTATTATCATTACTAGAGATTTTTGTGTTAGATGAAAATGGATTAACATATAAAAATTAAAATAGAGTCAGGTACGTAAATACTATTATTTCATAATAAGACTCATAACTATACCATAAAAAAATATTTAGAGGTACGTAAGTACTATTATTCCATAATAAAAGATATGTGTTATATTATATAATAATGAGCTCTGCTCTATCTACTGTTTATAACACATTTTATATCCACTTTTCTGACTTCAAGTAATAGAATCATGAGAAGATGGGGTTGATAAATTGAATAAATATAGTAAATATGATAGGTATTAATATATTATACTTTTAATTATTGGAAATGCTTACTAAATCTATCTCATAATTGGTTTTTCTTTCTACCTATCCAATCATATAGAATGTAATATTCTTCATATTTACTATTATGAAAGAAACTAAGTATTTGTGAGTTATTATATTTTTTATACATAGTAATTTTCTCAGCTTTTCACTAATTGAATTAATCTTAAGTTTGAGAATTTTTCACTTTATGACTAGTTAAACCTAGAAATTTCTTATCATCTGAAATATTATCATTTCTTATTGCATTCCAAGCTTGGATTGCTAATAATTCAGACCTCTATTTGTAATTTTTCCAAGCTCTTTGTATAATTCTTGCTTTTCTGAAATCAGTCTTTGATTTATTACATTTGTGATTTTAATATTCCTGCATCAGATCTTTAGGTTTGAAATAATTAACATATCTCTGTCTAGTAAAATAGAATAATTTTTTAGGATTTAAATCATCGATTTTTATGAGTTTCCAGCAATCAAAGCAAATTACCATATAACTTTTGTGGATTCTTGATCTATAATAATTGAAATTAACAAATTTACCTTTACCAAATGACATAAATAAATAATATCAATGATATACACTAAATTTTCCTGAATTTAACAAATTTTATAATAGAATTCTTACTCGTATTACCTATTGAACAGATGTTTCATTCTGTTTTATAGTAGATAAAATATCAAATAATCTCTTATTATCGAAAATTTGATTGAGTTTATTAGCATAAGTTCTACCATAATGTGATATATATGACACAGTATACTTCATATCAAAACCAGGATGATTAATATATGGTTTAGGAAGTGTTTTATCTTTTTTATCAATAATAGTAGTAATATCAAAACCAGATATATTTATTGATTATATTGTATTTAGAATATTTAGACCTATTTGATTAATAACTATATACTCTAGAATATATAATTTAAATTTTATGTGATGCTTGAAGAGCACCCCATAAGGTCTAGATTCTCAAACTATCTCTTCAAGAGTGTTATAATCATCATATTTTATAAGTGATGTATACTATGAGAATAGGAGAGATATGTAGATATATATGATCTATTTTTAATATGTCGCATAATCTATTTCAGTGAATTATAAGCATATTAATTTTCTAGCAATAAGAATATATGTCACTTACTATTTGAGATCGCCTGGTCTGAGATAGACAAATCTGAGATATGCAAATCTGAGATATACGTATTTGATTAATTATACTACTTTTATGTAAAAAAAGTAAATAAACATCCATAGATTTATACTGTTAAAACATGATTGAAATAATGTTGAAGTGTAGTTGGAAAAGCAATAAATTATACAATAGCAAAGCTAGTACCAAGCACATATATCTTAATATAATTACGGATGTATGGTTAAAGTACTGTCAAAGTACTATTAAAATACATAAGATATACTTATAAAAGTAATAAAATCCCATCTTCTTGCAGTCTATTTATATCATGTAGGGCATCTTTTGGCTTGTCAGAATAAATATTATAAAAATAGTTGAATAGACTGATTCTCAAATATGTATGAGCGTAGAAATAGAAATGAAGAATATCATAATTTTGGAAGAAATCGAATCGGATTTTGGAATAACATTGCAACCAGAATTAATAGAGAATATAATACGAGCTTTAATAGATATCAATATAAAGAAAAGTTTATGAATCTTGTTCAGGATTATAATGTATGTATGGTATATTATTTTTTTGTTTACATCTTAGCTATTATGACTAATAATTTACATCAATTAGTTGATATGTGATTATATAGCAGAGAATCGAAGAACATGAAGAAGTCGAATGGGTACGCAATATTTTGATGAGTTTTGTACGCATTTTTGGAAGAGGCCTAAAGATGAATTTGATAGAATTCATATTATTAATATCACAAACTGTAGGTGAAATAGAGATTTAGAAAATATAATACCAGCACTATCTATCAAGAAGATTGAACATGAATTAGGTCAAACATTGCTAGGGAATTAAAGAAGCTGAAGAAATTTGGTTGATAGTTGAAGAAGTCATAGACGATCAGCATTCCTATCCCGTGATATAATAAATACTAATATAAATAATCCTGATGTGATAAATCCTAAAATATCAACTCTTCAATCATCACCTTATGAGACCACAGATAAAGTGCAAAATATTAGCCTGAGGCTAGCTCATGCCAATTTTCCAGAAATGAATCAGAGCTATGTCATTTCTAGCCACAAAGTAGCTAACTCTGGTAATAATTTAACCCCTAATTTACTAAATATGTCCTTATCTCAAAATGAAAGTGATATTAGTATGCACGATGTAGGTAGTCAACCACTCTTTCATATAAAATCAAGGAAAATACCTCTTATCACCACATACAAAATTAATATCAGAAAAAAAAGAATGACTATTTAGGCTGATTACTTTATTAATACAATATAAAATACATATAAATCTGTTATTTTTTGGTAATTTTTTCTTGCACGTATCACTTCTTAAATCTGGGCTCATCACAAGCAGAAATTCTATCTTTCAATTCATTATCTCTGAGATTTTGTGATTGATAAAAAAAATATCTAATTACCAATTGAGATATGTATCTGAAAATTAGGTTTCATAAATAACATGTGCTGGAATTATTATTAATATGCACGAATTGAATAACGATATTCAGATTTTATACAAGTCTTACTGGTATTTAAATCATAATAATAATCTTTATCATCATTATCAAAAAATCCACAGAACCTATCATTATCTTTAGATGCATTAGCATTCTCGCTCTGTGAATCATCTTTATTGTTATCAAAGGAATCTTCAAAATTGTATTTATAGTTGGAATCTTTAGATGCGATAGCATCTCTACTCCATGAGTCATCAGGTACACTTACCTGTATCTTGACTTCTGATAGATCAGAATCTCGATCAATCTCTTTACTTATCGAATTAGAGGAAGTGATTATAATATTTACCTTGGTTTCTAATAAAACTTGATTGTTCCCCGGAGAAACAGTTTTCAATTTCACTTGATTTATAATATTCTGAATTTGTACATTAGTCAATTTTGAAATCTCATTTGCACTATATGTAATCAGCTTAATTTTATCTATTCCAATACCATTTTCTCTGAATAACATAAGAAGTTTTCTAGCTCTAAGAGTTTTTTACGCAAGTTATCTTGAGTGATATTAGGAAGAAATGGTTTCATTTCTTTATAAATCATCATTCTTGCTATTTTGTCTTTGATCTTACCATCAGCTGTAATAATATGAATCCTGTTTTCAAATTCAAGGGAATAATAATACCAGTTTAAGATTTCCTGTTGTTGAGATTTGATTGCCATTTTAAATAAATAAGATAGATGTTGAGCTGGACCTTTATTTTCTGTAGAGTTGGTATTACCTATAGCAGAATCAACAGTGGAATCAATGAGGCATTGCTTATCAGTAGATAAATATAATTCTTCTATCAAACCCTGCTCTACGATTTCATTTTTATCACACTCGACATCTTGCTCTAATTTAGATATTTCTGAACTAATAGTCTTTGTATCACATGATAAATTTACATCTCGATCGTTCCCCAAGGGAACGGTTTTGATATTACATAAATTTCCATCTTGATCGTTTTTTGAGAGAATGGTTTCTGTACTACCATATGATAGATCTTGGAGGATGTTTTACAACGAGTCTTTGACTCTTCTTGAAGCTTTTTTTCTCGATTTCTTTCTTTTATTTCATTACTTACCTTTTCTTTATGCACCTCATCCAGGAATTTATCGATCACCTTATCTTCCAATGATTTATAAGTCTTCGACTTCTGACATACGCCAGAATTTGAAGCGATATCAGATATATCAGATATGTTTTCTGACATTTGTTTGGATATATCATCTTGTGGTAAAGAGGTTGCAGAGGGTGATGCAGAGCATTGAATCTCTGATTCTTCAAGTTCCGTTAAAGATTCAGATTTCGCTGGGCTATGTTCTATTTCATCAGGAATAATCATTTCTTCAGGCACGTTAGTGCCCTCACTCCGTGAGTCGATAGGTTGCGGAATATCTTTTGTAGAAGATGCTTTTGGTACATTAATAATGACCTGAGTTTGCTTCCGTTCCAATTTCGTGACTCTATCTTTAAGCTCAGTATTCTCGGCAGTGAGCTTGGCAGTATCTGTTTTATTTTTTTTCTCTAACTCTTCAAACCTGATTTTAAGCTTAATGCTCTCTTCTATAACCTGTCTTAACTTCACGTTTTCAGCCTCGACCTCAGCATATTTCTTTCTAAGTTCGGGAATTTCAGCATTCTCCTTTCTAAGATTAGCAATCTCGACTAAGAGCTTCGAATTTAATTCTTTCAATGAATCGATTTTGGATTGTATATCTGCCATTTTTATATAAGACGTAGATATGTTCAAAAGTCCGTTTAATATAGAAAAATATACATGTATATATGCTATGTAAGAAACTTTATACTAAGAGAATTCTTGATTACATCGATATTTATACAACATAATAAAATCCCGAAATACACATGCAAAAGCAAACGCGATTATGTATATGAAATCGAGCGTAATGTAGCCCGTAATGGGACGTGATCGCAGTGTGATCCATATATTTACATTGGGAAATCTGAGTGCATTATTTTTTGTAACACTAATTACATTTATACAGCAATGCTATAAACGAATTTAATCACATTAATATCCTCTTTGGAAATATATGATCGTACAAAATAAGCTCATCCAATTTTAAAAAAATCAATCCGTGGAATCGTAAATGGTGAGAACAAGTACAATTCAGGTCCAATAAATATCATTTGACCAATTTCAATATTATCACCTGAGAACAAGTAATCTATATTATATACTAAAACATAGAAATGTTTGCGAGCATTTGAAAACTTACCAAATCCTTGAGCCAAGAAAACCTTCAATGTACTACATACTTCCCACGTTGGCAGTCCCGTTCTTGTCATAAACTTATTGATGGCAAAAACACCCTCATTCATCAACTTTTGCCTATCTTCATTAATTTTATCTGGGTCCGGATTATTGGGACCTTCCGATACCTCGAGCAAAAACAATGGAATTTGCATGGGTCGCTCAAAAAACTCCAATACACCATCAGCTTTAAAACCATTTTCTTGAACATCTATTTTTGTAGAAATACTTCGATCACATGAAAAATAATGTAATGAGTCGATAAAACAAAATGTAACAAAAAACAGATATGCTAATACGTGAGCTGTCCATGTACGTTCAGGGGTATTTTTCATAGCACCATTCATCTTTATGATAGTATCAAGGTGACTAGATACGCTCTTAACAATAAACATATCAGACATTTTAGATTGATCATAATATTGTGCTGACATGGGAAAAGTATTGGATAGGTAGTGATATTTTTCGGGTAAGCCATCTAATTGGTGCACGATTTCCTTCATTTTAGCAATTGATTTGTTAAACTTTTCGTTATCTCCTTCCATATTTTTTGTCTCTTCATTATTTTCATCTACAAGATCACTGCCAGCTACTTCGTCCACAACTTCGTCATCACAAATATCTTCCAAATTCTCTTCCTCCATAATCTGATCAAACAGCTCTATATATTTACGTGCCTTTTCATTTATGTGCATATCTTCATCATCCAACATTAACCTTTTAAACAACGCTTTCAACTCATCCTCATCTAAAAGGTCATGAACCTGATATAATGTATCTTTATCCCCTAAATCGATAACATGATAGTTCGTAGCATCTTGATTGTTCCAGATAGATTTAAGTTTACTATAATATGACGGAAATTCAACTTTGCCGAAAGTGTTGGAGGCATCAATCACTGAATTCGCTAAATCTTCATCTGTAACATCTTTTTCAGCCTCTTGCTGTGTGTTGCGCGCACGTTTTTTCGGCAGAAAAGGTGTGGTAGATCGTTGAGCTTTCTCTTTCAGATCCGACGCAACATTTTCATCAAAAGCTTCCAACATTATCTTTGAATCTCTTATTGTGGATCGGCTCTCATTCGGGGACATTCTATTGGAGGTTCTGATCTATGCATTCAAAGAGTTAGCAGATATTTTTGCTAATTAAATTTAAGTTATATACTGACCTCATTTTGTTCACATCTCGAGAACTCGGAATGTAATCGCTTGCTTGCATTCTTGAGCTACGAGGAAAAGAGATATAGATATGTAAGTAAAACAAAATACAATGTGTAATTTATGTTAATATCATGACATCAGCAAACCTCGGCTTCTTCTACTGTCTCCTCGGCCATGTTCTCCATCATATCTTGTGTCTTACTTCTTATATTGACATGACATCGTAGCTATATGTATATCAGTTAGAAAAAGCTAGGGAGTTATTCAACGAAAAGTATATTTACTGTTCGCAAAGTTCCTTCCTGCTCTAGACACGTATGTTCGATTTCGTTCCAGAAAATGTTGACTTCCTCATTATGCTGTCGATGATTCTAACCAAAAAGAGACGAAATACATTAATATAAAAATTTGTAATGCCTAAGATGCTGTATGGTACTAATGAAAGAATATTTAGTTCAGACCACAACATTCACGTAGAATATTAGAGGAACGGCGCGTAGAACGTTCTCATAGTTGTGAGAGCCATAAGTGGCTTCTGAGGTTCCCACACACCACAACATTCACGTAGAATATTAGAGGAACGGCGCGTAGAACGTCCTCATAGTCGTGGAAGTCGCAAGCAACTTGGCAAAAACCTCATACTGCTTCATAACAAAGAGGAATAAATCAAACCTTAAATGCTTCTGCCAACTGTTTGGCCCTTGGTATTTTTTCTTGGTGGGATTCAAGATATTTCTTGAGTAAAAACGACTCCTTCCTGAAAGAAAAGGTGAAGTTGCTTTCATTACGACGGTGTTTGTAGTAACCGATGAAGCTCCATTCTTCGGAAGGCGTATCAAAATAGGTTGTTGTCATGGGAGGAAAATTAATATACTTTTGCGATAAAAAAAAAAGCGCGTAAGGGGTATATATGACGATCATCCGATTTGCTGAAAAAATGCACCAATCACGATTGAATCACGACCGCATATCCCTGTAATAAGTACATATCACACCCAAACTACCCGCATTCATGTTAAAAAATACAAGACCTAATATTGGTAAACTTTATTGATTATTTATTTAATAAGCATAATGCCTTACAATACTACATATAAAAAAAGTGCCAAACTTCGAGAACACGCCATTATGGCTCGATCTCGGAATTCTGTCATCACATGACAACTGCACTTTATACTTGAGTATTCTTTCTAACATGAGATGCTACATATTTGATATTATCCGAACTTAAATTTGAAATAGATGTTGCCGAAAACGTTTTAATTCGTTGGATGAATACTACCCGTTGAATTTTATCATCAGTAATACGAAAAAAAGATCATAAATCTTTCTCGCCCTGTCTACTTTTTTTCGAAGAGCATTTTTGGTAACCTCTTTAGGAAGCTGATCTCTAACTTCATCATAGAGCTTCTTTAGAGCCTCATGCTTCTCATTTGCTTCTCTATACTGAGTGAGACGTTTCTCTAGTTCCTCTTCAAAATTATAATAGCTCTTTATGACGTCATGATGTGCATTTTTGTTTTGTTCTTCTGCCTTTGAAATTTTTAGATACAAATCAAAAAAATTTTTGGAACCCTCTACTTCTTGTGCAGATTGTCTATGGAGTCTCTTCTTTTCCCTAATTTCAGAAATTCGAGTGATATCAAAAGATAACTTACAGATAAGTCTTTTTAATATGATAGAGTTCTCTGCTTTAGTCACTTTTTTGGCTTTTTTATCAAAAGATTTTTCAGTTGATTTATCCATACCATAAACTGCTGACCAAAGTATCCCTCTGACTAAAGTACCCTCTTCCTTTTTGGCACCCTATTTTTGTAAAGTATCCAGGTACTATGCATGGTATATGTATTAAAAATTTAAGCATGATTTATTAAGTACTCCAGGTACTAAACATAGTAGGTGGCTTAGAAATTTAAGCATAGTGTAACAGCTTGTAAAGCATTCCTATTACGATCATACCTAATTATTATTATTAGAGTAAAAAGAAAAAAGAATGTAATGTTCAGCATTCTACATATATACAAAAAGCCTATTGATAATATAATAAAATATTAATATTCAATTTCTTCCTCATTACTAAAACTTTGATATAAATTTTTACTTGTATTATCCATCATATCATATGCATTATGCAATAAATCTTTACCTGCATTACCTGTTGCATCATTTAATAAATCTTTATCTACACTAACAATTTGAGGTAGACTTTCACTTATTTCATTATTCTAATTATTTTGATATGTCTCATCCTCTAAATTATAATTTAAATCCACATTTACTTTTTCTTCTTCCTCTTGAGTAATATTTACCATTGTATAATCCTCAGTTATACTGCTTATCTGATCATAATCAAATAATAAATTATTTTCTGAACCATCTGTTTCAGTTAAAACTCCATAACATTTAAATGCTTGCATAATAAGATCAGGATTAATAACATCTCACACAGTTTTGACCCATTCTGTTAACTTGGTATAGGATGATTTCTGGATTCAACTGGCTACAGTAAGTTGACATATATCTTGTAATATCTAATCATTATATAACTTGCGTATCTAAAAATAATAAATTAATATTATATATAATATTAATATAGTAAAAAAGAATAAACTTACCTTTACTTTGAAATACTTATTAATTATAACATCTAAAGATTGCAATTTTGAGATCAAATCTCCAGGAATTAAGACAATATTTGTGTTTTTCTCAATAAATTATCATTTTACACTATCTACTAGATGTCCTTTAAAGGAATCTAGAACAAGAAGAGATTGTGAATTTCTATAGGAATTTCTTTTGGTTCATACCTTTTCAATCCATCATAACATTTCTTCTTCATTCATCCATCCTTTTGCATTAGCTTGAACAAAAACCTCTTTAGGAAAGATTTCTCGTGGAACTTTTTTCAATTTGAAAATACACAAAGGTAATAATTTTGTGCCATCTGCCATACAAGCTAAAACCACTGTAAAATTTCTTTTTTCATTACCAGTTATATGAATATTGACAGTTTTAGTTCCACATTGGTCAATTATTGTTGTAACTAGATAATCAAATATACATAGAGTTTCATTCATATTGCTAATAAATTTCAAAGAATAGTCATGTTAAATTCGATGATAGAGAACAAAGCTTAAAAAACTTTCTTGTTTTTTAATTAAATTAACAGAAAGATGCTGAGCAATAGTAATTCATTATCGAGTAGATAAATTATGGCAAGTCATAAAAACATCAAGCCACTTTTCTGAAAATTTGAAATCTTGAATTCTAGAATAATGATTTTTCCATTCATTTGTTATCGCAAAAGACATAACTTTTCAGATTGCTATCTTTCTTTAAACTGCTTTTCCAGAATTACGTATATCTTGAATCTAATCAGCCAAAAATATTTCTAATTCTGGGTATGCAGCTGGCTTTTCTTTATGAAGTTTTAAAATATGAGGTACTACAAATCTTAATTCTTGTATCTTGTTTTTCCAGTCACGTACTTGTTTGGGCTTAATATTAAACTTTTTTGCTATTCTACAGATACTTTTATAGTATTGAAGATAATGAAAAACCATTAGCTTTTCTCTGACACATCAAGATTGACGCAATTTTTAAGTAGGTCTTGCTCTTGCTCTTGTTCTTTTACTTGGTTTATTTGCACGAATTATTTTTTGATAAAAAAGCATATTTTTTTACGTGTATGTGATTAAAAATTTGTGATCTACAAGTATTCCTAAAATATATAATATCCAAGTGTAATACCTGGATACTATACATAGTTGTACCCCTCTTCTGACCAATATACCCTCTTATGTAAAGTACCCTACTAAATAGAGTAAAAATATTAAGTACCCCGGGGCTTTTGATTAGCAGTTTATGGTATATAAAATGAAAAAATAAATGATTATCGCATGTTTCATGAACTTTTATATCAATCTCTCTTATGATATGATTGGCTGGTAATTGAAATTTTCTGGTTAATGATTTAAGCCAATAAACTCAGGTGATTTAACTCTAAATATTCTCATAATTCTGTATGATTGAACATTTCAGTTATATTATCCGTGAATTTATTCATGACTCTAATAAAATTATTCTCAGGATCATATATATGTTCATATTTATTTAGATTAAGTAGATTGATATACTGAATCAGATTAGTGGTGAATTTACTCATCATTTTATACCTATTATTATGAAACTTACCTATAGTACCATATACTTACTAATTTTCTCAATTCAAATTTGATTAACCAGGTGATATTATAAGAATATTCATTTAAGTAATTTATTTGTATAATTTTAATCATTAATTTGTTTCACTTTGTGCTATATATATGATCAAACATATTAAGATAAAGCTTGATAATTAACTTTACCTTTTACTTTATGCTTGAGAATAGGACATTTTTTTATTGCTCTAGTCTTATGCGTATGTGTAACTTCTATTTCTGAACTAGATGTGAAAGAATTACTTGAATTACTGTTTAAAGTATTTGAATTAAAAGAAGTATTTGAATTGGAAGTGTCTGAATCTTTCGATTTCCCAGAAAGTAATTTGTATAAATCATGAATATCTTTTTTATTGATGGATACTATAACCCTTCCCCCTTTCTTGGCATTAAGATCTTTGATATGCAATATAGTTCTTATCCAGATATCTTCTGTGTCAGTCACAATTTCAGGTATATACATTTGGAGGTCATCATCATTATATTTTTGACTATAAAACTAATTATTGCCAAGCAAGATATAGTTAGGTAATGTAGAGCTATATCTTTCAACCAACACTTCAATTAGAATCATGATAGATTTTTTATTATTAAGACAGATATTATTTTTTATATTAGATGTGAATGTAAGTGAAATTATAACCAATCCAAGTGGAATTGTGGCTTCTTCTCTGATAAATTTGCTATCTTTTTCTTCAGGAGTTAACTTTCTATTAATTTTACCATCTATTTTCTTGAGGAGTTTATCAGTATATATAGAGATTCTGAGAAATCCTGGTTTGAGATAACAATTAATTTTCTGCATTCCTACTTTAGCTTTGATTATCTTTACTGTCATGGTAAGTTATATGTGTCTTGATACTAGCTTTGCTATTATATAATATATATATTTAACCAAAAAATAATTAATAATTAATTACCCATTCCCTGCTACTAAATATAATTATTTATAACTCAAAACGGATAATTAGGATTGAAACCACCAGTCTCTCTGAGAAAATTATTGAATGTGGAAATAAAATCAATATTATATATCTCGACACTAGCTCTGCTATTATCTTGTATCATTCTACTTATAACTGGAGAAGATATATCTACTACTTCAGAATCACTTGATTTGGACTCTATCTCAGAATTGCTAGATTCAAATTCTGTTTTGGAATAGTCTGAATTGTAATATTCACTTAGATCAATTAGAGTATTCTCCATATTTTAATCAGAAAACTCAATTAATATAACTTCACCATCTGAATTATTTGTGGTAAATTTAGGAAATAATAATTTGTAAAATATATATAATGAAGGAGACACTATATCAATGTTATTTCTTGTATAATATATTCTTTTTTTCTTATTAGATTTTCAATATCTCCTATTGCACCCATTAATCCTGTTATCTAATCTCGTTAGCCATATACTTTTCAAAACTAAGTCATATTTGGGTTTGTCAATGACTAAGAAATACTTATATGATTTATCCAAATAT
The DNA here is from genome assembly GCA_910591765.1 of Ambispora leptoticha. NCBI lineage: Eukaryota > Fungi > Glomeromycota > Glomeromycetes > Archaeosporales > Ambisporaceae > Ambispora > Ambispora leptoticha. Next base: position 3,073 of record CAJVPS010000926.1, on the reverse strand, counting down.
GAGGGGGATTCCAACTCAAAGATATTGGATAAAGAAATAGAAATCTCTTCATCATGAAGTCATCCTCTTATCATTACTTTTTTACTAGCATTTATTGTATCAATGCCAAGGTCTTTTACTGCAGAATATTTTAATCCATACATTTTAGTAATATATAAATCCATTTTTTTGGCAAGTTTTTTGCTAATACTATTATACTGGGATTTGAGATCAATAAATGCTTTAACAGTTGTATTTTTATCAACGAATGTACAGTCCACTATTAATCTTTTACAAATTTCTCTAATTACTTTAGTTTTCCATATATCATTTAAACTATAACAATTTTTAAGATCTTGGATCAGAAGATACTTTGTTATGAATAGTATTAATTCTGGTGGAAGAAGATTAAGTAAATTAGGTATTATTAATTAGTATATATCGGAAATAACTAATGTTCAGATAATTAATTTAGATACATATATCATTTATTTTTTAATATTCTCAATCATGCTTAACTTTGCAACCAGTTCATCTAATGATAGATCTGTTCCGTATCTTCTGGCTTCCATCTGGTTATCATGAGATAATCCACAGAGAAAGTGTTTCTTAAGATATATTTCGTTATTATTTATATCTAATGCTGTTATGTAATATTTCACCATCTTATAATATTCTTTTACTGGTATGGATATTTGTTTTGGTAGTGGGAGCTCTCATGAAATATCCAATAATACATTAGTTCTATCAAGCAATGTGAGAGTATGATTGGAAAAATTCATTTCTGAGATATTTGCCTAGATCCATGATGAACCTAATAACAGTACATGTGCAAATTTGGATTTATTAGGAACTAAAATATTGTTAACTTCCACCTGTTTTTATTTATTATCTTTAGACCAGAAAGAGGGGTTTATTTTATGAACCATTCCCAATATTATCATGCTATTTTCTATAGTCTCATAATGTGAGGATGTTATTACATTTAAATTATTTAGCAATTTTTCAGATGGAAAAGGGATTAATAGTTTTGCTTCTTTTTTATGAGAAGTATCAATCTCTAAGCCTAGTATATCTACTAAATCCCTGCCTATAAGATTACAATTGCTAGCGATATCTAGTATAGTTTTAACTGGTACTTTGTTAATTTCGCAAGATAAAATTCTTATCATGATGTTTTATTATAATAATATATTTAATTCTGTATTTTTAAATTTGTATTAATAAATAATAATTTTGCATTTACAATAACTGAAGATAATATTAAGTCTGTTATAAAAGATAATATTAACAGAGCTGGTACAGCTAATACTATCTCATCTTAAGAATTTTATAAAGAGTTAGATACATCAATTAATTTGCAAGAATTACGTAGATGTATCAAAATAATAACCAAGTCTTTAACAGATCAGCAGAATACTATTAGGGTAATATCCAGTATTCATAGGCAAGTATTAGATAAAAAAATCTGAGTTTCTCTCTATCAATTACTGAAGATAGTGAAACTTGAGATTCAGCAAAATATTATAAATGTGATAGCAAACCTGGATATTTCTCAGCAACATATTTTATATAAAGCTAAAAAAAACTAATTTTTAATAATACCACATCTGAGTTCTCATCCACATCTGAATCTGGATCTGAGTTTGAATCATCTAATGATGATAACGATTTTACTGTGAAAGTGATGAAAGCAAATAAGCATGATTAGTTATCATCATTATAGAGATGGAATGATCTCACTTCTTCAGGTTTTTGTTCCTGCTTCTGATAATTTACCATGATGTAGTTTTATACTGAAGAAGTATAGTTATCAGATGAATGACATAGACATTCTCTAGTAATTATATAGGCATGGACTGGATTCTCAACTTTATGTACTACTGCACTGTAAACTGCTCCTAATTTATGTAATATTTAGGAATTAAATTATAATCTTTTTAAGAATCTATTGAATTATTTAACTCCTGGCTTATCTGAATCATCCATTCATCCAGATGATATAGCATGCTGAATCCAACTGAATAGTTCTTTAGCTCATTCTTGATTCTTTTTTATAGATCTAAATTTTTTAGGAATATCTGGCTAATCTTGATTCTTTACATAATTCATTACTTCAGCATCTGTAATATGTAAAGTTTTAAGTTCAGCAGGATGAATACAAAGCATCATCATGATATTAGCAAGAGCCTAATAATTAGATAGAGTTTTTAAATCATACGCATCTAACCTTTCTTTGACCAATTTTAATGTAAATTTATCTGGATAGTCAATACAATTAGCTTCAGTCTTTTTCCAATTATCTCTCTGAATTTTATTAGCATCTTCTGTAATATCTGGAAATTTCATGACCTCAATTATTTGGAATAAAACACCAAGGCTTTTTAATTCTCTTTAGAGTCAGAAAAGATATGATAAATCAGCATTGGCATTTTTTGCTGATAAGGCTAAGACATAAGCTTCAGCTCTTACATCTCTAATGCTAAGCTTATCCTATAAAAGCTGATATATCATATCTCCAATAGTTTCTTCCTCTATTCTTTTTAAGAGTTTGTTAGAAATTACAATATTTACATTTCTATTACAGGACAATAACTCTTCAAATATACTTCTATTTTTCTGGGTAGAGAATAAATCATCCACTTGTCTTCTATTAAATTCATATTTATTCTGTAAAATTTGTTTAGTTATCTCTCTGATAATCTCTTCTTCTAAATCTTTAGAGAGTGAAGTTATAGCTATTTTGTAACTATCCTCAATGATATTTATAATCTTGATCTTACTATTTCTCTGATTAGGTATTGTTACCTTTTTGATATGAGTTCTGAGAGAAGGATGAGTATTAAACCTAATATTATAAAAACACGTGATAAAAGCAACTATATGTTTAAAGTAATATTTGGGAGAGTCTTTAAAAGATTTATTAACAAGAATATTTTTACTATTATTTTCAAGTTAATCTAAAGGTAGGTAATGATAATATTCTTGTTGTAACTAGCTAGAATGTAATCCAATTTCAATATGTAATTTCAAGACAGATGTAATATTCAGTTTATTAATAAGATGAATTAATAGATCTTAATCAAGATCTATT
>CAJVPS010000925.1:0-18635 GCA_910591765.1 Ambispora leptoticha | reverse complement strand
AATAGTCAATTTTTAAACTTTATTTATTCTTGAATTAAAGTATAAAAAATATTAAAAATAATATAAAAAGATAGATTAAAACCTATTTTATTTAATATAAAAAAATTATAACCATTAATTAGATTTTACAAATTTTTCATTAGAGATAACTAAAAATTTTATTTTTTAATGTATCTACATTTTTGCACTAGACCATATTAATATTTTCATGTGATTCTTCTTTGTAAGTAGAAATCTTAAATAGAATTCTTGATATAAGAGAGTTAGAATTTTGTTAACCATTATTATTATTATTATTATTATTACTAAGAGTGATAGTAAGTTATTGCTATTATTAGATAAGACTTGTAAGACCAGTGAGAAGTTATTAAAATTATTTACTTAAGAGATCTAGACCAGATATTATGAATATATATATATATATATATAAGTATGTAGAATTTGAGTATGAGTGAGAAAGTATATAGAAAGAGAGAAATTAATAGTAAGTATATATATATATATATATGTATATATAGTATTAATCTATGTTATTACTATCAAAGTTGTAATCTTCTAGTTATATTATATAATATATCAGGAAAATTCATATAGAAGATTCAAGATATATAATAATATTATTTAAAATAGAATTTATATAAAAAACTAATTCAAAACAAATAAGATTATTATATTTAAAACTTATTTTTTATTATATAGTTGTCATCAATAATAAAAATACAAAATCTTTAAATAATAATTTAATATTATATAGAATTAATAATATAATAAATAAATTAATAATAAATAATACTTATATAATAATATTTCTAAAAGATGCTTATTAATAAATAAATAAAGAAATAAATGATTATAAATAAAATATATAAATATAGTAATATACTAGCTATATTAGTAGAACAAGAAATAAAGAAATTCTATTAAAAAAACTTTTTATAGTTAAAATAACTCAAATATACTGTGTGACTTTATGAGATGATTTTTGTGATATAGTATCACATGTAATACAGTAATAATCTGCAAGAGAAAAAGAAAATTAAATTAAATTTGTTATAACTTTATTATCTTAATAAATCTTAAATTATTAATAATTTAAGTTATTATCTTATTATTTTATTTATTAAATTCTATTTTCATATTAATTATTATAAAAACTTTGATTTTAAGTAAACTTTAAATTATTTATTATATTATAAAAAGCTATTATAAGATTCTGATCATTAATATTTATTTATTTTATTTCTATTATTACATGACAAATTACTTGCTTTAATAAATATGTTACTAAAAAAAATAAAGTAACTCTGATAATTCTGATAAATATTTAAAAATATGAAGTTTATTTTTATAATAAGAAAATTCAAAGTAAATATATTTAATAGATTAAATAAAAGTAGAATATTAGGATTAATAAGTTAATAATTATGTGAATTTTCTAAATTAAAAAGAGATAACTAGTAATAAAAGTTAAAAACTCAAAAGTAAAGTATTATAAGTCTGTTGTCATTCTAAATTTGAGTTAGCTCTTAAAGAATTTATACTAGTTTATTAATTTTGAGTGATATCTTATTAATTGAGAAAGTTAAGTTATTAGTAAAAAAGTTAGAAGTTTCTGCAGATATATTAATATTTTCTCATGAATAACTTCAAAAATTCAAGAAATATAATGAAATTTATCAAGAAAAACTTAATAAAGAAGAAGTATCTGCTAATTAAAATATTATTATCAAGTATTTATTATTATTACAAGATAAATATTTAAGATATTCTTCTAATTGAATTTATAATATGAATAAAACTAAACTTTTCTATTAGTTAGAATCAGATCAGATACCGATAATATAATATCTTGTTAGATGTAAGAAAAATAAGAAATATCTTTCTATTATATTATATACAAATACTGATAAATCTTACAAGTTAAATTCTTTTATAATTGATAGATCAGAAAATTTCTAGTATTTCAAAAATATAAGATTCTAAAACTTTTTTATAATATACTAAATAATGTTAAGATCTGGATATTTATAATTCTTTTTCAAGAATAATTACAGAATTTTAATTATTAGATTATATAAAAGTATAAAGATTAATATATTCTTTTGCATCTTAATAATTATCTAAGTTATAATATATAAGAAGTAATATTTTCACATATTAATATTTATTTTCTTCCTTCAAATATAACTTCAAGAATTTAGTCAATAAATATCAGAGTAATTATAACTTTTAAGAGATATTATTATTATTTTCATCTCTAGTAAATTATAACTTATTTTTTATCTATTAGTCTATTTATTAATTTTTCATTTATTAATTTATCTATTACTTTATTTTTAGATGAATATTAGAAAAAATTAAGATAGATCAATTTATTCAAAGTATATTACAAGTACTTTAAAATTATGCTTAATTCTCTAATGAAAAAATTAAATGAATTATATTTTGAAGTACAGAAATAATTAGTAATTTTTGTAATACATATTTCAGTTTTTCTTATAAATATACTTAAAACTGATAATATTATAATATATAAATTAGCAAGATATAAAATATCATATCATATCTGTATAGTTCTGTAAGATAATCTTAATAATATAAATCTTATATCAGAGAATACAAATCTTAGAATATCAAAAAATATATGACAGATTATAAATAAAAATTAAGACAAGAATTTTTCTATATATAATATTAAAAATGTATTTTAAAATTCTTGTAAGTATTTAAATGCTAATTCTTCTGTAATTATTTTTAATAATTTTGAGTTATAATTAAATTAAAATTATTAAATTATTATAGAAACTTAAATATTTATGATACTTGTATATCTGATTATATATATTATATTGATCTTGATTTCTTTAAATACTAATTAAACTTCATCCAAGATATTTTGAAGGAAGTTAAAAAAATATAAATAACTTAAATAATTATCTTTATTAAATTTCTCACTTTTTTGAGTTAAAATTATTTGATAAATTGAATTAAATAAAAATAATAACAATTACAAACTATTAATATATTATAAAAATTATTCTTTTTATATTAGATAATATCTTTGATATATAGAATAACATATTTATAATGAACTCTATATACACTACCTGGACAAAAGTATTGCATATCCAAAATTTATTAATTACACAAAATTGTACATAATAATTGCATCTCTAAATTTTAATATTTATATTTTAACTAATGAATTAACTATATAAATTAATATTAGTAGACTAGCTATTACTTGTAATAACTGCTTCTATTCTCTATGGCATACTTTTTATCAAGCTAATTATTTGATTTATCAAAATTTTATTCCATTCTTCCTGTAAGACAGTTTCTAATTCTGTAATATTTTTTATTACTTATGATCAGTTTCTTATTCTTCTTCCCAGCTCTGACCATAAATGCTCAATTAGATTTAAATTAGGAGATTAACTTGGCCAATCTGATAAAATATTGATTTTATTTGTGAGTATCTATTGCTTAATATTCTTAGCAGTATAGACTAGAACATTATCATTCTGAAACAGATATCTCTTATCATTAAATTTCTTATTTATCAAAGATAATAAATACTTTTCTAGTATCTGTATATAATCTAATCTATTTATTTTGCCCTTCATCTTTACTAATGAATCCAATCCTTTACCCAAAAAACATCCCCATACCATTAGTTTTCCACTATCAAATTTTACAGTTAAAACTATGTTTGCTATATTAAACCTAGTGCCTGGAGTTCTCCAAATATGGCCTGGTCTATTATTATCAAATATTATAAATCTACTCTCATCACTCTATATAATAGACTTCTATTTTTAAACAGTCCAATTTCTTTTTTAAATATACCATCTTAGATGCTATTCTTTTTACTAATCACTAAGAAGAGATTTTTGAGCTGACATATAAGAAAAAATTTTCATTTCATGCAAATTTCTTCTAATTATTTTGGTAGAAACTTTGATATTAGTTTTTTCAATAAATTTTTTTTTGATTTATTTAGCAGAATTTTTATTGTTATTCTTAATAATAGTTTTCAGTATTTTTTGACTTTCACATGTCAATAACTTTAGATATCCAGTTTGGAGACAAGTAGTAAAATTATCTTTATTAATATACTTTTTGATAGTATAAGAGATAGTTGTTCTGTGAACTTTAAGAATTTTACTAATTTTAAATATAGGTTAGTTATTCTTATAAAGACTAATAATTTTACTACGTTAACTTTTAGTTAAGTGATACATTTTAAGAATCAGAGATACTAGAAGATGTTGAATATTTTTATTTATATATTTTTATATTTGTTTACAAATAATACAAAAACTTTATATGTATTTAGTTAAAAGTAAGACTATAATAGATTAAAATTTGAGATATAATTATTATATATAATTTTATGTAATTAATAAATTTTGAATGTGTGATACTTTTGTCCAGATAGTGTATTTTATATAAAATTTAGTAAATATATATAATAAATAGATAAAAGTTATTTATTAAAAATAATTTAAAAGAATTTAAGATAAAATAAAATAAAGCAGCAGGTAGTACAGGCAGACTTTTTTTTGATAAAGTGTATTTTTTTGTGTTTTTTATACACCCTTTAGTCTGTAAGTTTTTAGAGCTAAAATCATTAAAATTGATAGCATTTTTTTTATATATCAGAAATCAATACCCAGGAACACATTCTAGATGTGGTGTTTTTTTTCTTTTTTAAACTGATCTCTAGAAACCCAAGAACTATAATTTGTTTTTTTGACAGAGCAAAGTAATTTAAAACTCAAGAACTATAATTTGTTTTCTTGGCAGAGTAAAGTAATTTAAAACTTAAGAAATATAATTTGCTTCCTTGATTAGAAATTTATCTAAAACCCTTAAATTATATAATATGTTTTCTTAATAGAGCAGAGTGATTTAAAACTTAAGATATATAATTTGTTTCTATAATAAAAAAAAATGCTTAAAGCATATAAGTTTTATAATTTGATTACTAAAATAATTACTATTCTGGAGGAGCATAGCAACTCCAAATATAAAGTGAAGTGGAGTATAGTTAACTTATTTTTACATCTGATATATTGATGTATGTCATCATTTATTTTTACACCCTTAATCTATAAGTTTTTAGCACTAAGAATATTAAAATTAATAGCAATATAAGTGTAATTTGATATATTATTTTTAGATCTTTAGTCTGCGAGTTTTTAGTATTAAAATTGATGTTATCTAGTTATGTTATCAAAATATTATAAAATGTAATCACTTATATCTACTAGTATTCTTGCTAAGCTGGTGAGAATAAAACTACAAAATATAAAATCTTTTTTTTCTCTAGTTCAGAAAAAGAAAGTAGTTAACCTAATTAAGATCTGATTTTGAGTAGGTACTATAAAGATAAGATATAATAAATTAGTTAATATTCATTATTATTATATATATTTGGATATGAACTTGTGAGTGAATAGGATATATAAGTGAAATAAATATTTTTTATTTAAACAAAAGATCTAAATAATTAATATATAATAAAAAATACTGGAAATATAGTAGGTAAATATCCAGAATGTGAATAGAGCCCTAAAACTAGGAAAATAAGAGATCTTAATAAGCATATGGATCTAACATGAAATAGACTATGTCAAGCTTTATTGTAACTATCTCATAATACTCAACCTATAATCAATTTAAATTTACAGTCTCAAGATCTCAATACTAGAAAATCAGGTGAATCTGTTAAATAATAGGGATCAAGATTACAAAAAAAAGTCAAAGAATTAAGTGACAAGGATTGTAATTAGCCAAAAAATTTGGCTAAAATCAAAGCTCTTTATGATGAATTATTACAACTGGATTCAAATACATATTTCTGATCTGCAACAGAAAAAGAAAAGTATGAAGAGCAAGGATTCTTTGATGAACCTGAAATTGAGGAAGCAAATCTTTAGTATAATTCATCTCCAATGGTATAGTCAGAAATCAATCCCAAAGCTGGTCCAGGTCCTTGAACTCAAGCTTATCATGAAGATAAACTTACTAAATCAGAAGAAATAGTAACTTAACAAATACCATCAGATAATACAGAATTGTAACCTGTTCAAGAATTGCTTGATCACAAAGATAAATTTCTAGATTTAGATATAGAAGTACCATGGCCAGTCCCATATCCCAATAACAAAGAACATTATGTAATATGGCAAAATTAAATTCAGACTGCAAAAGATATGTTTAAGGTAGATGAAGTTGAATATACTTTCTCAATCTGGTTTACAAAAGCTAAAGAGATTAATTTGGCCAGTGTAATATTAAGAGAAGAAAGTGAAGATGAAACTATACAGGAGATATTTTTATAATATTTATATCAGAATTATTCAGAAGAAGAAATTAATAAAATTATAAAATTAGCAAAAGATGCATATAGGGCAAAAGATAAAGAAAATAAAAACTGGTTGACATATGTGGAAGATTAAATAGAATCAAAAAAATTCAAAGCTGGAATGATCAAAAGATAAGTCTGAGAAATTTTAAATATGATTGATAATAGTGAGTTCTTAATAAGAATAAAATTCATTTGAGATGACTCTATATATGATGAAGAATGGAAGTATAGTTTTAGAATTATTGACAAATATGAGCCTATTCATGAATCAAAAAAGACAGGTGGAAAATATGTCAGTGGTGATCTAAATATTATACTTACAAAGAAAATGAAACCAGGATTTTGGATAGGAATAGATGAGAAATTTCTGGTTAGAGAAGTTAGTAATTTATCTGAGGTAGATAAACTTGATAGTAATGCGGTAGTCTATAGATTATATCAAATCTAAAAGCCAGATGTTAATCAATTAATACTTATGAAAGATGGAGTACTTAACTATGTAGCTGAACAAGTAATAAAGCATTTTGATCAAGCCAAAAGAGGACATGGACTCATAGAAATTCATTAGTAAAAAATAAATGATTAGGAGAAAAAAATATGCATTTCAGATACTTGAGTACAAGATATAGCAGAGTTAAAAAAAATTCTTAAACAACAAATTAAATTACTTGATATAACTCATAATACTATATTTACTAGTGGAAAGTATTGATCAGGTAAGTATGAAGAAATTGGAATGATAGTTCATAATGACTATACATTTCCAAGAAACCAGCACTTTCCAAGAGATTAAATGGTCAAATATTATAAGAGTGATACTTGGGAAGCTATCAATAATACTCTCCAGGATCCTTAAGCAATTTGACTTATAGGAGTGGAAAGTGAGAACCAAACAATATCACAATTTGTTCTAGAAGATGATCATATATTTAGAACCTGGAAAAAGCATACTGAAATTATAGAAACATGCAAACAATTAATTGATAATATAATAGATTGGCAATATTAAAAAGAAATAATTGATAAGGAAAAGAAATTGATTCTTTCAGAATCTCTCAAAGTAGTCAATTTAGCAGAACAAGTATTTGATGCAAACCATGCTGGAAGTTGACTTGCCAATGAAATTAATGAATGATATCTAATATTTGAAAAAATAAATGATGTTATAAAGCAAGCTTGTATAGAGCATGAGCATAGTGAATATTGGAATGCATCAGATTATCATGTCAATGATATCATATGTATTAATATGAAATCCTGTTATCCAGCAAGTATGTGAAATCAAGAAGAATATACACCATGGTTCAATAAGTTCAGATATCTAATATACTATCTTGTTTGAGTTGTGGTAAATGGAAAATTATCAGAGGATGATATCACTGGATTTGTGCAGGTAAGATCTTTTAAATTTGTATCAAATATAAATTTAGCGATTCCTGTCTGATATGAAAAATATTTTACATGTTAAAGTAGAGAAGGATGTGAAAAAGAAAAAGAATAGGCATCTATTGTACTTCTACAATATTTTCTTGAGATTGGTATTCTAGAAAGTATAACTATTAAAGAGATAATAATTTCTCTTACTAAACAGATCAAAATATAGCTATTTAGAAATTGAGATATTAGTTATGTAATTATAGAAAAGTTCATGCAAGGTGATAAGATTAATAAGAAATATCTTACATATAGACTTGTAATAGATGAAGGTGAACTCAATTTCTCGATCAAAGATTATACTGATGCCAGAACTTTTGCCAAAAGAGAAAAATATTTGCTTGAATTCATACTTATATATTATGAGAAACATCAATCTTAATATATATATTTGCGGATCTCAATATTAGCATATGTATATATTAATTTATTAGAGATGCTTCGAGATTTAATCCTAATAAAGTAGTAAGGATTGCTACAGATTCTATATATATATGAAAAGAGACTTTATATAAGATCAAAAATATACTGATATTCTTTAAATAAAATAAATTAGAAAGTTCTTATGAATATAAACATACTTATCCCTCTTGTGCAATGTGTATTATTTTAGAAGAACTCTTTCTTGGTATGTATTCAAAACTGGTAGGTATTAAATTGATTAAAGAATTTCAAAATACTGAAAGGCTATTGACAGAATATAAATATAAAAAACATATGCTATTTGTCTGTAAATATTATTTTTTAGATTAGGTTTATCAATCAAAAATGGACAAATGTAATTTATTATAATAGGAAGAAATCTGAGAAATTCAACCTGATCAATGGCATGACAAGAGCAAAAAAATATATAGATCAGATAAAAATATTATATATTGGCCAAAAGATAGATATTGGAGATCGATCAAAATATTTCAGATAGTATTGCACTAATAATTCATGATTCTATTACAAGATGTTGAAAATCATATCTTAATAGGGAGGAGAATCTGGTAAAATAACACAAGCAATTAGAATTTTTAAAGATATTAACATGATTATTTTTACTTATACAAATATATTGGCTAAAGATTTTCGAGAAAAATATAATATAAAAACTCAAACCTGGCATAGCTTTTTTAGATGGAATAGAGTGGGAGAGTAGATATCTGAATACATAGGAGAGAAGAAATTTCCACAAGTTATTATTTGAGATGAGATATATATAGTTTCTAAGTATATTCTTGAAATGTTCATTAATTATTTATTAGAATATAAATACTAGGTAATTTGTTATGGTAATGATATATAACCTCTATTATTCTTCAGAAAAATGCCACATAATTAGTTAAAAGAGCATGCTAATTATTATGAAGAAGTTTTAATTAATTATTGTGCAAAATATTCTAAGTTACATGAACTTAAAAAAGCTATGCATCACAAAAATAATCAAATATAATCAAAATTATTTTGAGAAATTTTCTCAACTATAGAAAAATAGGAATATCTTGAAAAGGAATGGACTTCTGCAGATCATATATTATTAGCATATCACCTATCTTGAAGAATTACATCACAAAAATATCTAGATCTATCAGTTTCATTAATATATAGACCAAGAGATGGATGTAAATAAAATTATCTTATTCTAATTTCCAGTTCATCTGAGAAATAAGAACTAGTAAAAAATAATATAGTATATTTATCATTAAATACGCTTTCTGAAAAGTTTATAAAAGATATATTAATCAAAGAAAAAATACTTGATTAGAATTTGGAATATGCAATAACTATGCATACTAGTCAAGAAATAATGCTTGAAGCTACACAATAAGTTTGGATTATTGATGAATATTTAACATGGGATAATCTAATATATCTCATAATTAGTCGTATAAAAAATTTGAGCCAGCTTATTTGGATTAAAGATCCTCCATTACCTCCTGAGATTGAGAAAGCAAAAAATAAGAAAGTAATTAAGTGGTCCCTAAGACCATTTATTTCTGGAAAACTCATAAGATATATAGATCAAGATAAGAAAAAAGATCATGAATTTAACTTATCTGTTGATTATATTCTTGTATTAAAAGATTCATAAAAAAATAATTATGAATTATACCTTAATGAAATATTGTGAGAATAGGATGAAGCTGAAAATCCTGATTAATGGATGATTGATTGAATTGATAATAAACTAGAATATATAAAAGATAATATACATCTTACTTACTTGGAATATAATCAGAATTATCGAGTCTAGCCTACTTAATGAATTAATATAAAGATAATATTTCTTATAATAATCTTTTTTTTTAATAATAATAAATATTTAATTCAGAAATTTATAGGTATACTAGAGTTCAATGTATTATCAGGATTGGCTCTTAATAGATAAACATATTTTGAGTTGAATTTTGTGCTAAAAAAATAAAATATTATATAAAGAATTAGCTTGACTAGTCAAGTTTTGAAGAAATAACAGTTATCTTTTAGTATAAATATAATAAAAAAATAGAATTTTCTTGGTGAATACTTGTAGTATAGCTCAGTAATTCTCAATATACAGATATACTTTGAGAATTATGAAAGTCTATCAAAACTTCTATGCCTCACATATGACTACTAATTATATTCAAGAAGATATCAAAAGATTAGAAAAAATATATGCTTGAAGTGAAGCTTTTTCACACTTAAGGAGAAAACAGTCAGATTCTAGGCCTATCTTGAAAGGTGATAATTACTTTTAATCTTCACTTCATATATATTGAATCATAAAAATATCCTAACCACTAAATATAACTCATATAATCTTAACTTACTTTTTTTGGGTCATAGAATAAATCTAGTCTTTCATTGTCTTGACCATTATTAGAATTAGATGCAGTGTTTTTGTCATTATCAGGATCAGGTATGATAGATTCTTTATCAATTGACTAGTTAGTGGATCTCTCAAGCCTTATCTTCTTTATATGTTATTGTTTCTTTTTTCGTAAATTCTATTTTGTAGATTTTGATAACACCATATCCATTACTTACTTAATTTTCTATGGTAGATTGCCAGAAGTGATTGTATAATAACTATAATCTAGCTTTGAGTTCAAAGAATGAGAAGGTGAAATTGATTGAAAAATATTTCTATATATATATCAAATAATTAATATCACTATTATTATAATAATAATAATTTTAATAAAAGAAGAAATCTGATACTTATCATTAACTAAAATTTCACTAGCGCATATTGTCTCTTTTATTATAATATCTTGAATCAATAACTCCAGATTTTGCTTATTTGTAATATCTTGAATCAATAACTCTGGATTCTGTTTATTTGTAATATCTTGAATCAATGACTCTGGATTCTGCTTATTTGTAATATCTTGAATTAATGACTCTGAATTCTGATTATTTGTGATAATTGGTAATATTTTACTTTTAAAATATTTTGCAAGATTTTTATGACTTGAAGAGTCATCCTTAAAGGGCTTGCAAAGTAATAATCCTTTGGATCTAGATTCAGATATATCTCTAGAATTTGATATGAAACTTTGTTCCTTGCTTTGCATATTTTTTTCTTTACCTTCTATAACTATTGCAGAGTAATGAGTCTTTGACTCTACAGGATCTAATATATCATTTATTTTCTGTGAAACAGAGAGTAAAGTATCTAAATACTCAATTTTTTTAATTTTGAAGCTAATTTATCTTTTGTATTCATTAGTTCATTCTTTATATTTGTTAATTCAGACTTGAGAGATATAATCTCAGATTCTTTTTTTACTATCTCTTTCTGAGTTAAGAATGCATCCTTCTGAGCTAATGCTAATTTACTATTTAATATTTTGTTCATTAACTAGAGTGATTTTATTTTTTTCAATCAAATGATATTCTTGGCTTTATATTTAGTATTAAAAATCTGTAATTGATTAATTTGAAATGTTAAAGTATCTAACTCTGAGAGAATCATAAGAGAAAGTATTAAATACATCAAAGAGAATGGCAAAAAAATTTTATATTGATGCTTGTCATATTTATGAAATATAGGAATATAAAGAGTATCTTCAACAGGGTCTTGATAATTGGAATAATTTTTCACCTTCTGATTCTCATAACAAGAAACTTTCAGCTATAGAAATATTGATTAATAAAGCAAGTACTAAAATTACTAAAAATATAAAATTCAAGCCCAAGCTTATTCATAATTCTGATCAATTTTCCATTAGTAAAGATTTATTTGATAAAATGAATAAAATATTAGAAACAAAAAAAGAAACTATCCCATCTGAAATCTCTCAAAAAACTAAAGATCCTTTGAAACTCTTTAAAAGAACACAAAAAGATGCTAAAAAAAGTAAAGCAGTTGCACATGCTAATATTTTTAAACTATCTACTCTTAATTTGAAAGTATAGAATCAATTTCTTCTTTATAATAATTACATAAATTATTATAATATTCAATAAATTCTGAATTGATTTGAATACTTGTAAATAATGCTTTTTCAAGTTCCTTTATATGGATAGTCATACTTTCATAATTTATGTATTTTTTTTTATTGCAGAGCAGATTGTAAGGCAATTCTCTGAATTATGACTCTTCAAGCCTATCTCTAATATCTATAATTTTTCTGAATTAAATACATTATGTGATTCTTTGTGAGTAGAAAGAAAAATTATAATAATCTTTCCATTATGTATAGTTGTGAATTCTTCTTTCACTATTAGATCCCATCTGACATGATATTGCCATTTTATATCAAGTATCATTATAGATATATCTTTTCCATATCTATCTTTTTTTGTGGGGATTACAGATATTTCATTTTCAGGAACTGTTATAAAATCTTCTCCAGTACCTATAGTTATAGGAATATTATATGAAGTATCAATAGATTGGAAATCTCTAACTGTACCAGTAAGTTTGTGAATATTTTTCTTATCTATTTTTATCCCTAAATATTTAGGAATGTTATCTGTAAATATTGAAGAATCTGCATCAGTATCTAGAAT
Source organism: Ambispora leptoticha (assembly GCA_910591765.1). NCBI lineage: Eukaryota > Fungi > Glomeromycota > Glomeromycetes > Archaeosporales > Ambisporaceae > Ambispora > Ambispora leptoticha. Next base: position 5,839 of record CAJVPS010000925.1, on the reverse strand, counting down.
TACGTGAGCTATTATCAAGTTACCTATTCTACATAAAATAATTGTGATATCTTAGGTTCTATTTTAAGAAAATCAACCTCAAAAGGATTAGGCCAATTTTAGATTATTTATGCTCCTTGATATATTTTAATTGCATGATTTAAAGTGCAAAGCTTAGTATTTTCTGAAATATTTAGACTCTGATTATTAAGAAGTTCAATAAATAATTAGAAAATAGTTAGATATTTTTTCATAACAATTTTTCATATTTTATTTCTTTCTTTGATTATATACTTTTTAGCATAATATGAATCGAATTGGTTCTTCATTTTTATAAATAAATTATTAAGAAATGTACAAAATTTAATGAGAATTTCTCTAGGATAATTAGGTATTAATTCAGATACTATATATTTAAGAAATTCAAGAAATACTTCTTGCTCTAAAATATCAATAGATTTTTTTTTCTTAGTAGTAGACTGCTTTTTTATAGGAATTCAACTTTTTTTTTACATTAAAATAATTTTGTGGTTCACTATCTGAGATGATTTTTTCATCTTCACTCTCTATATTATTCTTATTTTCATCTTCTATTACTGTAATATGTTCATCCTCTTGATTATAATCTTCTGGCTCAGATTGGTTAATATAAGTATAATTAACCTTTTTAGATATTTTATCTTTTCGAGATGAAGGGCAGTTATTTTTTCTATATCCTATTTTCTCACAATTTGAGCATTTATAAATAACTTTAGTTAACTTCTTTCTATTTGTAATATATACTTTTTTCTATTGGAAGGGCTCCCTTTGGGGGATGAAATTTTGGTACTAACTCTGTTAACTAGACCAAAAGACTTTTTTCTAATATTATAATTTGCATGTCCTAATCTGTTATATAATTTATTTTTAATAAAACTTTCTAAAGTATCAGAATTTCAAGATGCATCATCAGCATATCCTAATCATATAGCAATACTCTCTAAATGATCTAATGCTCTATTTTTGTTTTCTTGTAGTTGTGATTTATATAAAATAGGGGGTGAATTAGTTGTAAGAATAGGTAAATTTCTATTTCCATTATATATAAAAGTAGAAGGTTGACACTTAAGTCAGATATTTTTTAGATTAGTAAAGAATGTATCTATATCTGCTAGAGCTGTAATTTCCATTCTTGAAAAAAGCTCATCTGGTAAATAATTCCATAAGATTGCTAATGTATTAGTATTATTATTTGGTGTTTGCAATAATAAAAGTCAAATCCTTTCTTTATAAGTTTCTGGAATATCTATAGATAAGAATTTTTCTTGTATTAATTTTGTTAAAGATGCTTGTCTTATGCCTACAGTTAATTCATAATATTTAAATCTAATCCAAGCTTTGAATCTATCAGGTATATTAATAATAGTACTAGCTGGATATTTAGCAGGAACTGGAATATATTTACCTGCCATTTTCGATTTATAGATATCTGCCTTGTGTGTATCAGTAAAAGTATTAACATTTGCATGATTGGCATCAGCTATTATTATATTAGCAAAAGAAATTACTTGATGAATCTTATTATAATAATCATCTGGTGATTCTTGTCCTATGTAATTAGGAATATATACAAAACTTGTTTAAATAGTTTGATATAAAAGTTATCTAGAAACTTCAATTATATTGAGGGAATTTGCTAGATTATTTTGTAATATAAAAATTTCTTGACATAAATTAAAATTTATTTGTCAGATATCATGGATTTTATTTTTTTATTTTTTATATCTTACTATAAGTTGATCTTACCAATACTCTAATATCATTCTATGATTATGACATTATTGTAACTACTATTTCAATTTCTAGTTTACTTATCTATTTAGAAGCTATAAAGTAAATTATTTATGTAATAATGAATTAATATATCTATTTTTTTGAGTTTTAATATAGATAGCATTTAACTTCTAAAAATTGCAAGATCTTTCTTTATTTTCTATATGATTTTATAAATTTACATATTCTTGTATAAGCTGATGATTATAATTTTGTAAAGTAATATTATCCTATGTAAGCTGGTTAATATGATTTTGTTGAAGTATATCAAGCTGTCTATATCTGTTAACATCCTGTTGTAATTGTAATATTTAATTATTTCAATCATCTCATTAGACTATAACATCATCTATATCCTGGTATACAGATTGATAATTATATCAAACAGTATTTAAAGAACTTCTAATATTATCTATAATTTTGATAGGATTATTTAATAGTGTCTCAATATTTTTAAGATGATTTTTAATACTATTTAAATCTCGATTAATTTGTATAATAGAGTCAAGATTCATTATATCAGTATTTTGCTCTTCTAAAGATTGAGTATATTGATCTGACAAGCTTTTTCTCAATGAAATAATTTTTATTATAAATAAAATGAGTAATCCCAGTATTGTTATAGACCCTTTAGAATCTTAAAAATTTGATATATCTATTGATTTACAAAAAATCTATTATTATCCTTCTGGATATCAAAGAACTGTTAAGAATCTTTTTGAAGCATCAAAATAAGCTGGATTTGATTTTACTTTAGCTGAAGTTCAAGAATGGCTTGAAAGATAATTATTATATTTAATTCATAAATCTCAATCAAAATTTATTCAGTATGCTTCTTTTAATAATATATAGAGGTTAAATGAAATGTATTAATCTGATCTTACTCCTATATCTCATGATAAAATTGGTAATCAAGTTTTTAAATATAGACTTGTAATAAAAGATGTAGTAACTAGATATTGAAAAAGCTATGCATTAATTAATAAATCAACTTCTACAATTGCTAAAGCAATTAAAAAAATTTATAAGAATCCTAATAATTCTCTTTCTTGGCCTAATGTTTTTAGAACTGATAAAGGTACTGAGTATTTAGCTAAGTATAAAAATTTATTATTAAGCCATGGTATATATTTTGATCCTAAAAAATCTAAAGAAAGTAATATTATAGCAGAGTATGATCATCAAGAATTTGAAAAATATGCTTTCATTCATTAAGATGCTATAGATTTTCATTTATCTTTATCTAATAGGTCTAGAGCATGAGTTAAAAATCTTCATATTAATGATGATACTTTTAATAATACTCTAACCTGATTAATTCATATGTCATCTAATAAAGCTGTAAAGAGAGCTTTGAAAGATAAAAAGATAATTGCTGATCCATCTGTAAAATATTGAAGACCTATTAGATTTGATAAACCTCAGTTAACCTATAAAGATTCTGTTTTATATTTACTCAAACCTGGAAAATTAGAATTTGGCAAGAGATACATAACTGATATGAATTGGTCTTCCAAAGTTTATCATATTAAGGAATCACTAATACAAAAAAATCAACCAGTATTATATTGGCTTATGGATGAAAATGGCAATGATCCTGAAAGATTATTTGTAAGAGAATAATTGATGATAGTTAAGGAGGTTGAATATTCACCTAAATGGATCCTTAATCAATATTAAATTTTTAAATCATGAATTCTTTGAAGAATATCATCTACTTCTTTCTTGAATCTTTTTTCTATAATCTTTTCTTGATTAGCCAATTTGAAATATAACTTATATAAATTTTCAAGACTAGTATATACTTCTTCATTATGTCAATCTTTAAAATCTACCATTCTTTCATTATAAATTTCCTCATTTGGGACACGCTATTTTGCAACATATTTAACATGATCTTCTGGATCTCTTTTTTATTGTAAAGTCTTAAGATAGTTTACATATGATGCTCCTAATTTGTCATATTTTATAGTACCTTAACTATATACTACTTTAATAACTTCAACTAAAGTTAATTCGATATTTTTATAATTTATCATTTTGAATATTATACTTTTTATTATATATTACTTAATCAGATCTTTTGTTTAAATAAAAAATATTTCTTTTATCCATGTCTGAAAAATATATTTGTAATTATATATACAACTCTGGTGAAATTTGTAGATGTAGTTGTCAATAATCTGAAGGATGCTTTGATCATTGAAGATCTAAAAAATGTATCTCTTATAAAGTTTGTGATAAGCCAACTTCTTTTGCATCTGGAACATGTAAAATTCATGCTGGTGGATTTTATGTTTTGCAGTTTTATTCTTACCAGCTTAGCAAGAATACTAGTGAATATAAGTGATTATATTTTAATAATATTTTAATAACATAACTGGATAACATCAATTTTAGTACTAAAAACTTACAGACTGAAGATCTAAAAATAATATGTCAAATTACACCTATATTGCTATTGATTTTAATATTCTTAGTACTAAAAACTCATAAACTGAGAGTGTAAAAATAGATGATGACACACATTAATGTGTCAGATATAAAAATAAGTTAACTATACTCCACTTCACTTCATATTTGAAGTTACTATGCTCCTCTAAAATAGTAATTATTTTAGTAATCAAATTATAAAACTTATATGCTTTAAGTATTTTTTTTATTATGAAAATAAATTATATATTTTAAGTTTTAAATCACTCTGCTTTATTAAGAAAACATATTATATAATTTAAGAGTTTTAGATAAATTTCTAATCAAGAAAGCAAATTATATTTCTTAAGTTTTAAATTACTTTACTCTGTCAAGAAAACAAATTATAGTTCTTGGATTTCTAGAGGCCAGTTTAAAAAAGAAAAAAATATCACATCTAGAACATGTTTCTGGATATTGATTTTTGATATATAAAAAAAATGCTATTAATTTTAATGATTTTAGCTTTAAAAACTCGCAGACTAAAGGGTGTATAAAAAACACAAAAAATATACTTTACCAAAAAAAAGTCTGTCTGCACTACCTGCTGCTAATAAAATTAATTAAACTTTGAAAAATTAGATAACTAATAATAAACTTTGAAAATAGATATAGATTCTTATTACTAATTGATTAACTAAATTTAAGAGAATCTTCTTATTATTATTTACTATAAAATATAGTTTTTCTAAACTATATAACATGTGATTTTAATAATTTATAAATATAGAATCTTAAATAGTCTCTTAACAGAAATATATAAAATACTTTACAAGTCATATGTGAAAAATCTATACTAATTATTGAATAGAAAAATATAGCAGATAGTAAATATAATAAGTTAAGTATATTAATTATAATTAATTTGTTATAAATTCTAAACTATACTTATAAGTAAAGTACAAAAAATTGACTCTAATAATAGGTAAGATAATTTATCATAAAATTATAGAATTTAACAAGATATTATAAGAATTATCTTTGAATATTATTAAAATAAAAGTAATTTTATTGAAAAATTTGAAGAGTCTATCACATTCAAATTTTATTAAAGTATTATTATATATAATCATTATATTAGATATATTTCTTAATATATCATTACAAGAATCTAAAAGTAAAGATTTTATATAAAAATTTATGATATAGTTCATTTAGAAAGTGAAAACATCTGAAAATTTTTATGATAAAGAGTATTTTAGTAATATTATAATAACTTTAACTAAAGATCAAAACTATTATAAATCAGATAAAGATACTTAGTATAGAAAAATAAATATAACTTGAAGAATAGTAAAATATAATTTCAAATTTAGTAATTTTAAATAAATTAATCTTCATATTTTCTTTCAAAAGATATTACTTTTTTTATAATTTTTTCAAGAATTGATAAAGAATTTATATAATCTTGCTATAATTTATTAATATAATATTATGTCAAATAAGCTAAAAAGTATAGTTATTTTCATTTATACTGTTATGGCGAATCGGTAAGTGGATTTTCACTTTGATTCACCCTAACGATATAGGGTTGGGAGAGACTGAAATAATAAAAGGTAAAGAGAGGGGAATTAGA
>CAJVPS010000924.1:0-18638 GCA_910591765.1 Ambispora leptoticha | reverse complement strand
AACAATATAAATAAAAAAATATAAAAAGATAATTTTTATTAGTTATATAATATTATTGTAATAACATAAATTTTTTTAATTTCATAATTTTTTGAACTTAAGAAATTTGACTAATCAATCAATCTTTAGAAGATATATGATTTTGAATAATATAATTGGTATATCAGTTATGAATTTAATCATAATTTAATAATATTTTGGCAATATTTTTGTAATGTTTTTACAATATTTTAAGATTATCAATAAATAATTAGTTCCAAAATTAATAACAGTTCATAAATGATCCAATAATGATTCAGAAATACTTTAGAAATAATTCAATAATGAATTTTATTTATTTTTATCCTTTGTCTTTTCTTTTTAGAACATATATCTTATATTTTCATTTTATTCTGTCATTTGTATTATCATTTAACTTACCATATATATCTTATCTCTTATTTTACTTATTTATTTATTGATACTTTGCCCTAAAGATTGTAATTATAATCTAGAGTAGCAAATGAGTTTAGATAGAAACTTATAAAATTTTAAAGATGTATAAATATCACTGCTCTGAGATCTAAAATAAATATACTTGAATAATAATAATTTAATTATCTTTTGAAAATACTTGAGTTATACTTATCTTGTAATTCTCCTTTGATTTTTATCTTAATATCTTGCTTTCATTTATTTCTTCTATTATAATAGATTATATTCTGATTATTTACAAGTTTTCCTTGCCTACAAAACTTAGGTAATAGATGCTCTTCACTTAAAATAAGCCAAGTATATTTATTTGATTTAGGAGATTCTTGTAAGCTTTTTCATGTATAAAAGCTTACTTTAGTATAATATTTGTTACTTTTATTTTATATTTATTACATTTGATATTTGTTATCTTAATTAAGTTTTTATTTTTGATATCTATCCTTAGTTTAGTATTCATAATCACAATTTTATTTTTATATTTTTGTTTTATTTTATTTTTATCTTGTATTAATATAATACTTGTAAGTATTGGTACTAGAAAATCTTTAGAATAATAGTAATTCCCTTTATCTTTATAAATAATTCAGTCTTTATTCTTAAAACTTATTATAAACTATATTCATAATAAAATCTAACTTCCAGAATATAGTTTATAATATTTAATATCCCCTCTATAGATTTCACCCATCCAAAAATCCCATTCAATTTATTTTTATTATTTTCATTTTTATTTATTTCATTATTTTAAGAATTAGCTACTCTTGAAATATTTGTTATCTAATTAATTAATCAGTTTATGAGTACATATTACTCTTTTATTAGACTCCTAATCAATCCATATCTTAGTGAATATAATAGAGAAAATCCTTGAGAATTCTTATCTCACATTGAACCATACAATTACTACTCTTATTATTTTCTTATAAATAAAAATTCAGATAGAAAATTTGTAAATTTTCTTATCTGGATTCAAGACTATCATGTGATCTCTCATAACAAACTCTTACAGATATTCTTTGATAATATAATTTAGTAAAATCTTATATCTAACCAACTTCAAAGAGAAATTATTAAGTTATTAAATATCTTTATATTTGAAATTAAAATCATAGTTAAATAATAGATCTATTTAGTTAATAATATTCTTGTTCTTAAAGAGATAGATAACTTTGAAATCTTCTTAATTAATCAATCAACAGAATCAGAATATGAAAGTAATAGTTCAGAAAATTCAGAAGAACTAACAGTTATAATTAAATATATTTAACTTCAAAAGCCTTAATCAAAAGAGAAAATAATTATGTCAGATAGATGAATAGTCTTATTCAAGCTCTTGAAGAATTAACTCAGTCTATAAAGATTCAAAGAATAGAAAAAATTCTTATCTCAATTTGTAAATTTAAAGATAATAATCAGAATTTAATTAAACAATTACATAACTTTAAAGTAGCTATCAAAGCTAATAGAATTACTAATAACAGAAAAATTAAGATAGTAAGAGGATATCTAGAGGAATCAGCTACTATCTAATTTAATCAATAATCTATAAGTAACTCTCTTAGATTAAATGAATAAATAAATAAGAATCATAATAAATATGATTTCTCTTCTTAATTTATTCTTAAATTCTGTTTATCTCATAAAATACAATAATAGCAAGATGAATTAGAATCCTTGAAACAAATTGAATAGTAAAAGAATATATAAATTAATTTATGAAACTAGAAAGTAAAGTAAATTCAGAATGAACTTATTCAGAAGAATATAAAATTTAAATTTTCAAGAAAGGTTTCAAACTTAAAATTCAAAAATGAATTAATCTTAATGCAAAAGATACTATGAAAAGTATTATTGAAATTATAAAGAATGTAGAAGAAGCAGATTCAAATCTACTTGAACAGACCTATTATCAAACTCAAGCTCAATCTATTACTGAATAGAATGCTCTAGCTAAGATCTTATAAGATCTAACCAGTAAATTAGACTATATAAAATCTGGCAGAAGATATAATAATCAGAATAATAATAATAATTAGCAATGAAATTAGCCAAGAGATAGATCTCCCATTACCTATTACAATTGTGAAGAAAAAGAATATGTTAGTAAAGTTTGTCTAAATAATTCTCAATCAGTAAATTAGCCATCTAATAATCAGAATATCTCTTGAAATTAGAATTATCAAAATCAAAATAATAATAGTAATAATAATAATTAGTAGAATTAGAATACCTAAAATAATAATCAGCAATCTAATAATTCACAAAATCTGGATATTATTTCTCTTTTTACCTAAATTCAGAATTTAACAGTTGCTTAGCAAGTATTTGATAATGATCTATTTAGTGATTCATCCACCTAATCTAGTTTCTTATTACTAGTAATCTATAATTATCTAGCTAAAAAAAGAAAATAAGCTAGAGTTACCAAAGAAGAAGAAAGTGAAAAAAGAAAATAAAGTTACTTAATCTTTATTTGAAGTACTAGAAGAAAACAAGACCAATTTGGAAAAGAAGAAACAAAAGAAAAGAAGAATTCATCTTTCAGTTCTAGTCAAGAAAGCAGAAATCTATAATATATTCAAAGATTTGACATTTCAAAAAGTTAATATCACTATTATCCAGCTCATTGAGACATTACCTGAATAAAGAATTTGAATATTAAAAGAAATAAGAAAGGAATTACAGAAGAAACTCAAATGAAAAATAATATTTATCTAGAAAACTAAAACAATCTCAGTCTGGTGTGAAGTTAAAGTTAGAAAGACTTTTGTAGACTTGATTATAAATACTAGAGTATCTGAATATGTAATCAGTCATAAATTTCTCAAATAATTAGGAATGAAAATTTAACAAAAATCTAATATCTTCATATCTAATATTAATGGATATTTTAAATAATCACTAGAAGTAATTGATAACTTCTCTATTATTATTGATGAAATCATAATTTCAGTAGAAGTAGATCTTACTGAAGCTTGAACCTATAGTCTTGTAATTAAAATGAATTGGTTAAATAAGATTAATGCTAAAATTGATTTTAAAAATATAATGATCTTTGACTAGAATAGAGAAGAAGAAAGAGTGTTAATCAAGTTTATTTATAGATAATAAAATGCTTAATTAGAAAACAGTGATAATAACTCTGAAATATTCTCTAGTGAAATCTTTAATGATGAGTTTGAAATTAAAAGATCAAGATCTAGAAGATTATAATTTTCTATAATAGATATTTAATAAATCCTGAATTCAGATTCATACTTTATCTAGATAATTTAATAATATAGATTTTGAAAAAGTTTCTTACTTTACAATAAACTTAATTTCTAAAGTCAGAAATAAAGATGACTTCTTAACTAATTGCAGTTTGCGGCAGCTAATCAGAAAATTATAATAGAGTTGCAGCAGCTAATCAGAGAATTACAACAGAGTTGTAACTAGTTGTGGCTCTTATTATTAGTCAAAAATGTTAAAATCTTTGAAGAAGAAATATAAATTAAGAATATCACTTTTATCTAAGAAGAATACTCAAAATTAGAAAGAAGATTTCAGCAAACTCACTATCAAAGTTCTTAATAGACTTTTGAATGAAGAGATTCTACAGTTAAATATTAGCATCATCACAAATTACCAATATCCAAATACAAATACTCTTAATATTATGATAATCTAGTTATCTGGATCAATATCAAAATAAATATTCCAAATACTCTATCAATAATTTTATCTCAGAATAAAACTAAAAATTGGTAATTAAAAGTAGAATATATTTGAAAATCAGAAAAGATACCAATTACTAAAGAAAGATTTTTTTCAAAAAGTAAAGCTCTATAAAAATTAAAATTAGAAGAAAGAGTAATTAAATATTCACATTGTAAATACTTTGTAAATAGTAAAACTATTTCAGAAGCTAGAGATGGAAATGAATCTGAAAAGTAATATTATTCTGATTACTTTACTTAATAACAACTTAATTTACCTGTCTGTGATTACTGTAAACTTTGAGATAAAGCTAGATACTTTCTTGAAATAATCTGAAGATATAATAAAGTAAAATATTTTTGTGATTATACTAAGTAATATGTCTATGTATTTAATCATGATAATTAGCAAAAAAATAATGACATTATCAGAAAATTAAGAAGTGATAGTAACTTGTTAAATATTTATTAATAATATAATGAAATTAGAAAGATAATACTTATTTGATATATCACTAAGTATGATAAAAAAGAAGAGATGCAGTATATTACTTATGATAGTTCTGAAGAAGCATTAGCTTAAGAAATCTTTTTAACTATCTATCAATAACTACATATATTGACCAAAAGTATTGATCACATGATGATTATTATCAAAAATATAAAATTTTACTTAGAATTTGAAATGACTTTATATGACAAAAGTATTAATAATATATAATAAACTTTATATTAATAGACTCACCTAAATATGAACTTTTTGAATTTTTAATTAATATTCTGTGGGATTTTTTTTATTTTTAATTATAGTACTAACTCTATATGATATGCTATTTACCAATTTTTCTAAATCACTAATGGAAATTTTTAATTATTTTACCTTTAGCATATCACTTAATTCCTGTAAATTTTTGGATAAGATTTTAACTTATGTACTTATTGATCCAAAACATCCTATAGATACTTAATTGGATTAAGATTTGGACTTATATAGGTTATGAAAGAGAGATAATCAAATTTTTTTCTTTTCATTCAATTACAGACTTTGTCTGATATATTATCATCTTGAAAAGTGTATGTAATATTATTATCAAGACTTTGTATAAAGTTTAATAAATGCTCTTTTAACAGTATTTTATATGTATTATCTGTAATTGATCCATTAACAACTACTAAAGGATCAAGTCTCTTTTTTGTAAAATATTTTCAAATCATAATATCTTTATTATCACTTTTTACAATAAAAAATATGCAATTTATATTATACTATTCATGAGGTTTATGCCATACATAATATCTATCATCATTTTCATACAAAAGAAAATAAAATTCATTATTTCAAATAATATTTTTCCATTCTTTATCCCACTATCTTCATTCTTTATATCATCTTAATCACTTTTTTTTATTGCTTTCTGAAATAAGTGATTTTCTTCTACCAATATAGCTGAAATATCCTTGTTTATATAGAATACATCTTGCAGTACTTATACTAACTTGAGTCAGTTCAAGATTATTGAATTTTTCTATTATTTTCTTTGTAGCATTCTTTCAATTGGCAATCACAATATGAATAAAATAATATTTATCAATAGCCTTTAAAAAAGCTAATCTCTCTAAGTAAGAAACATTAGATATAATTTGAGATTTTTCAAATTTTTTTATTACATTAATACAAGTCATTCTAGATATTTTAAGTATTTTTTCAATATTTGTGACAGTGTAATTTTCCTTATGAAGATCAATAATCATGTCATGCTCAAAATCAGTTAACTCTCAAGTTTTTGTCATTTTTTTTCAAAAATTAAAGTAGAAAATAAAGATATTATCTTAAGATAAAGAAATTCAGAACTCTTTAGCTTTTAAATAAAAAAAAGTTTTAGGAATTTGGTTAGTTTTTCATAAAGTAAATTATATTTGAAATAATGTGACTTGACAAAATTTTATTCAATTATTATTGTGTGATTAATACTTTTAATCAGTATATATATCTTTTTTCCAAAGAAAATAACTGGTCTAATTAGAATATATCAATATGAAATTCTATAATGAATATTTGATTTCTTATAATTCAGATATTTATAAAAATTGGATATAATCTGAATAAGTTAAAGAATCACTAGAAAAAAAATATCCAAATCTAGAAAAAGAAAAGAAAGCTGAAGATAGTGATTATGATTTAATTAAAAAAATCTTAAATGAATATTATATAGTATCTGAAAATTATAAGAATAAAGTGAAAGAAGAGAAACTCAAAGAACAGTCAGTAAATTTAATAATTAAGATCTATAATGATAAAGATAAAGAAAAGATACCTGAACAAACTCATAAATATGATACAGACTTTGATCTTAGATATCCTAAAGAAGAAGTGATTCTAATTCAATCTTATTAAACAATTATGATTAATTTTTATTTGACAATTGAAGTTTCTGTAGAAACTGTTTATTAATTAATATCTCAATCATTACTAGCCAAGAAAGAAATAAAAATTAAAGAAGGAATTATTAATATTAGATATACTAAAAATATAGGAGTTCTTTTGCATAATAATTCTAATGAATCTTATAAAATTTAATCTAATAAATGAATTGTCCAAGCAATCTTTTTATAACTTGCTCTAATTGAAAAAATAATACTTGTAAATACTGTAACTAATCACTTATTCATGTGATGCAGTAGATGTGATACAGTATATGATATAGCTACAGCATATAATATAGTAATTATTAATTACTACTAAATTAAGTGAATAAGTAATTTTATTAATTAATCTTATTTATAATTAATTCCATTTTTAATCTATATTATTATCCATATTTAGTCTTATTCAAATATTAATTTAGCCATGTGTGTCATATCTAATTTATAATTTTATTAAATTAATAATTTCTTAATTAATTATTATTAATTTTCTTTCATTTCTCACTTTAGCTTTGAATAACTTAATATTTTACTAATTTTAAATTCTTTATTATTATGTATTTAATATTCTTTGTGATTATTCTTTTGAAATTTTACTTGTTCTTAATTAAATTAAGTGAAATATCATATTAGAAATAATTTATAATTAGCATAACAAGAAAAATACTATATATAGAGAGTCAATAAGTAACCAAAAAGAATAATTAAGTTTAGTAGAAGTAATTACTACTGAGTTAAGAGTAGTTAATTAGTATTTCTTTAATAAATATACATATTTTATCTTATATCTTATCTTATATTCTTCTTGCTCTATTAAGAAAGTATTTTAATTAGAAGTAAATTTATGTATATTATCTTATTGAGAAGATAATCATATTTTTGTTATAAGTAAAATATGTATAAATTATCTTATTGAGAAAATAATTGTATTTTTGTTAGAAGTAAATCTTGTATATATCATTTTATTGAAAAATAATTAGTCATATAATTTCTTGAAGTTATAAGAATAAATAACTATTGTAAATATAGTCACTATTACTATTTTAAAATAATTATATATATATAATCTTAAAATAGTAATAGTCTTTTTGATATCCTTTTTGTAGAGACAAAACTGAAAATAAAATTATTAATCACAAAAATAATTCAAACTGGATCCAACAAAATTAACTAATTATGAAATAGAAAGATAACTTTAGAGATTAATTAATCTTTTTGATCCATCTCAATTATCTAGACAGCAAGAAAAGAATTTATATCAGTTGATCTATAATTTATTTATCACTAATATATTAAGAACAGAAATTTTAACTAGTAAATATCAATTACAACTTTGATTTCAGAATTATTCAATTCATCCTGCAACAGAAATAGCTGGTATTATCTATAACTTATACAAGAAAATTATTATATTTAATCAATAGAAAACATACTATATTCAGAAATCAAGATCCAGTATTTCAGTTAATACTCTAATCAGAACTTTTACATTAGTTCTCTTATTATCTACTTTAGCTTTGATCCCTAATACATTTTTCACTAAATCTTTTATATAAAAGAAGAATATTAATTCAATCAAGAAATACAGAAGAAGAATCTTCAGAAGAAAAAGAAGTTTATCTCCCTATTTTTTTAGATTTACCTCCATTACAACTTCAAAATCAAGAAGAAGAGATGGCAGACCAAGCTGTATAAACTTAGCCAACACACTCTTATCTCTCATACAAGTAATGCAGAATCAATAAAACAGACAGGTTGAGCTGATAACAGTATCACTTTCCTTTTATAATAGTAGAACATATAAAGATCTTATGAATTAGATTGAGGAATTTACTTATATAGCAAATGCAAATAATATAACAAATTCAAGAAAAGTAAAGATAGTACCTGTCTATTTAAGAGAAATTGTATTAACTTGATATTAACAAAGCAAACTTACAAATAATGATTGATCTACTAGCTGGAATAGTAATAATAATAATGATTTATTTTACCAAATCTTTATTATCTAATTCAAAACTAATGCTTAAGTCTTGGTATGATAATAACAATTAAAATTAAGAATGCAAAGGATGAATAAAGATATAACTTCATATATTAAGAATATTTATATGCTATTTTAAAAGATTAACCTAACAAATACATATTTTATCACTTACTATATTGAGCAATTTATAAAAGACTTAAAATTAGAAATTGTCTTTTATGTGAATAAATCTAATTCAAATACTTTGAATACAGTAATCACAAAAGTAATCAGTACCAAATCTAATTATAGACAGATATACCAGAACTATCTTAACTTTATTTTACTCATGTCACAAAATCTTGATATTTTCTTTTCCATTCCAAGTCTAGCAAATAATATAAGCAGAGCCATAGCTAATCTAACTAAGTAAGTAAAGAAGCTATTTACTCAGAATAATTGAAATTCTAGTAATTATCTTAACCAAGAAAAAACTTGTTATAATTATGATAAAAATAGTTACATAGCTCAAGATTACAGATTATTAAAGAAGAATATAAATAGTAATAATAATAATAATATCTTAAATATCAAGTACTTCAAATATAATAAGATAAGATATTACATTAATAGCTATACAAAAAGAAATATAAATACCAGATAGCTAGTTTATCTTGGAACCAATACTACTATCACAGTATCAGATAATAATTTGTTATTGTAATAATTATAGTAATTTCTAGATAGACAGTTCATAATACTCTCATCTTCTAATACCATCATCACTAATAATAGTAATATCTCATGTTTAAACTAAAGTCCATATCTGAAGAAGATCAGAATATGAGTCAATCTCAAAAGTTTTTAACAATATTCTTACAACAACTATTAACTAAAACTATAGAAGAAAATAAAAATCTAGAAAAAAAGAATGAAAAATTAGTAGATGCAGTTCATTATGAAGAAAAAGTAGAAAATCAGCCTATCAGAATAATAATTGATAATAGATTAGTCAGTAATATTATATCAGTCAGATTTTTAAAATAAATAAGAAGAAAGATTGATAGGTCATCTAATATTAGTCTTATAGAAATAAATGAAAAAACAGAATAACCACTAGGAGAAGTAGAAGGATTGAGAATAAAAATTAGAAATCTTAACCAACAGACAGATACTCTAATTATGGAAAAAACAAAGTATGATCTATTATTTGGTAACCAATAGATAAAATAATTCAAAGTTATTTTAAACTGGGATAAAGAACTTTTGAGTTTTGAAGTTAAAGAAGAGTTTATAATCATTTCAGTCACTTACACTCAACAAAGATCAACTATAAAATTGATCAGTCTTGAGAGAGAACTTGAGAGTCCTGCTCTTGAAGATATGAATTTGAAGAAGAGAAGTTAGTTAACCAGCCCTTATACATAGTATATGAAGAGTAAAATGAGCAGCTTATACTGAAAATAGAAGTCCAAGAAAATCTTATAAAAATCAATGATGAAGTCATTAAACAAGAAGAAAAAGAAAGAATTCATCAAGAAAAATTAGAAGACTATAATATCTATATTTATAGTGAAAAAAAATAATTATATTTAATATAAGAAAGAACAAGATATATATAAACAGTTGGAAATACTATTTCAACTATTATTAAATGCTACTCTAACTATAATCAAGTCAGACTTGAATCTAGAATAATAATAATATCTTCACTAAGTTCTCATTAATAAATTTGATAAATATCAGATTAGTGATAATCAGTAAATATGCTGATCATTACTGATTTTTTGATTATATCAATTCAAAATTTACGCAGAACTCTGTAAATAGAAATTTTGGAGAAGTATAATCTGAAGAAACTGTAATAATTAGTATAATTACAGATTGTTACAGTTCTTTGAACAGAAATTAAATTGATAAATGATAAAAGATCAATTATATATATTATCATTTATTTTTTTCTTTAAAATTTACTACAGATGCAAATTTGACTTTAAAATTCTTTGCCCATTAGTTTTTCAAAATATATATTTATTTAATAAAAAAAGATTTTTTTTGTTAAATCTTGACACAATATGTATCTTTTGTTCTATAGATTCTATTAGAATTATATTATATTCTTTGATATAGTATAGATGAGAGTAATCATACTTTTTTGACTCATTTAGCACAATATTATACTAATAAACTATAGTAAGATTATATAAATCTTTTGCTAATTCTTGAAAAAATTATAAAAAGAGCAGTATCTTTTAGAAGAAAATGCAAAGATTAATTTATTAAAAATTGCTAAATTTGAAATTATATTTTACTATTCTTCAAGTTGTATTTATCTTTCTGTACTAAGCATCTTTATCTAATCTATAATGACTTTGATCTTTAGCTAAAGTTACTGTAATATTACTGAATCACTCTTTATCATAAAAATTTCCAGATGTTCTCAGAATTTTACTACTTTCTAAATAAATCATATTATAAACTTTTATATAAAAGTCTTTACTTTTGGATTCTTATAATGATATATCAAGAAATATATCTAATATAGTAATTATATATAATAATTCTTCAATGAAGTTTGGATGTAGTGAACTCTTCAAATTCTTCAATAAAATCACTTTTGCTTTGATAGTATCCAAAGATAATTATCATAATACCTTGCTAAATTCTGTAGTTTTATAATAAACTGTCTTACTCATCATTAGAACTAATTCTTTATGCTTCACCTATAAATATAGTTTAGAATTTATAACAAATTAATTATAATTAATATACTTGACTTACTATATTTACTATCTGCTACATGGCATTTTTTCTATTTGATAACTAATATGAGTTTTTCACATATGACTTGTAAAGTATTTTATATATTTCTGTTAAGAGACTATTTAAGACACCATATTTATAAATTATCAGAATCACATAGTAGTATCAACTATATAGTTTAGAAAAACTACATTCTGTAATAGATAACAATGAGAAGATTCTCTTAAATTCAGTTGATCAGTCAGCAATGAAAACCTGTATCTATTTTTAAAGTCCATTATTAATTTTTCAAAGTTTAATTGATTTTGCTTTATTTTATCTCAAATTCTTTTAAATTATTTTCAGTAAATGACTCTCATCTACTCATCATATATATTCTATTGAACTTTGCATAAAGCATGCAAAGTTTATTACAGGTTATATTATTCCATATGTTAAAGATATTATCTAATATAAAAAGAGTGATTTTTATAATATGTCGATAGTCTATAGCTGTTATCATTTTTATTTGATCCAATTTATTGAATAGCTTTAATCTAGAAAAGCAAGGAATTTAATGGAGATGACTATCAAAGTTATTTAGTAATTCTGTTTCTTTAACTTCCTTCAAAATATTTTGGATGAAGTTCAATTAATATTTAAAGAGACCAAGATCAATATGATACATATAATCAGATATATAAACTTCATAAATATTTAAGTTTCTATAATAATTTAACAATTTTAATTTAATTATAACTCAAAATTATTTAAAAATAATTGTAGAAGGATTAGCATTCAAACACTCATGAGAACTTTCAGAATATATTTTCAATATTATGTATGAAAAAATTCTTGTTCTGATCTTTATTTATAATCTGTTATATATTTTCTGATATTCTAAGCTTTATATTCTCTGATGCAAGATTTATATTATTAAGATTATCTTGCAGAACTATACAAATATGACATGGCATTTTGCATCTTGCTAATTTATATATTATGATCACATCATTAACTTCAAGCATATTTGTGAGAAAGACTGAAATATATACTGCAAAAATTACTGGTCATTTTTGTACTCCAAAATATAATTTATTAGATTTTTCTGCTAGAGGACCAAGCATAATTTTAAAGTACTTGTGATATACTTTATGTTATAAGTTTTGAAAATTTTCAATGATTTTATCATTGAGTCTTGGACTTTGAATAAAAAATCCAAAAGAACTTTAACTTCTAGTTTATTTCAAAGCCAATTTAGAAAGTTATTGAGTATTAAAAATATAGGATATTCTGATATCTTGTCAAGACTATTAAAGATAGTGATATCTGAATATAGAATGATTGATAATAGATAGTATAATAGAGAAAGTATCTTTTTGATCTCATATCACCAATTACATTTGTATTATTCTCCAAATACTCTTATTTTAACTTTACCTCCTGGTAATTACTTAATATTTACTAATTTATTAATTTTGTTAATGATATTATAGTAATTAAAAACTTATCATCTTCTCCTTTTTTAGAACATCCTGTTGGTTAAAATTATCTGTTATTCCTGATCATTATAGAAGTGTTTGGATGACTCAAAAAATTAAATAATAATAGAGAGTAAAAGTGATATTAGAAAAAGTTCTGATAATCTTTTTTTTGAAGTTGATCAAAGATGATTTTATTTAATTAAGGTAATCTTTTTCACTTTTTGTGAATTTGGACAATGGTAATTTCTTTAGATTACCATGCTTATTAAAGAATTTAATTATTTTATCCCCAATCTTGTTCAAAATATTATTCTTTATTACCAATTTCATAAAGTCATAATAAATATTATTAGGTCATTATACTAAGTATTCCAGTTTAATTTTTCCTTTGATAATCTCCAAAGCATTATCCAAAATTATATCTTAAAGATCTTCAGAATTAAAGCTAGTGTCTGTATCTATTAGCAGTGATTCTTCAGAACTTTCTTCTAAAATCTCTTTAATAACTTCTACAAATAATGTTATTTCTTCAGCAACTTTTACAGGTAATATTATTTTTTCTTCAACATTTAGAGGTAATATCTTTATTTCATTATATTCTATCAATATTATTGGAAGAGATGATCTTGTAATTAGCATATTCCACAAATCTATATCATATTCTGGTCTTTATGTTGGCTAAGATAATTATGATTTTTGCAAGATATGATCTGTTAGTTAAGAAATAGTTCTTTTTTTATAATGTACTATATTGGTATATTGTATCAGTCTACTAAAAGTTATAAAATACCATTTGCAAATTTGATAATAATATTTAATCATTGAATAATAGATTTTTATCAGAAGTTAAATAAATTTATATATTAATTAAAGAGGAATAAAACTTTGATTTATTTTCAAGTATAAAGATCTTTCTAAATGCATTTTAAAGACTGATCTCTGGATCTCTTGTGATATATTTAGAAAGATTTTCTATATTTAGAGATATTATTATCATCAATAAATAAGTTTTTTCTTCATATAATAAATACTAATGATTCATTAAAGTTACATAGATAATGACTAGTATTATAATATTGATATAACATTAATATAGTATTAATAAGAATAGATAAAGTATGTCGCAAATTTTTTTTACAGTCTAATAAAGTATGATAATTATAGTAATCTGTTATATGAATAATAGGTTGCTTCTCTATTTTTTTATTATTTCATTTATTACTACATTTCTTTTTTATTCATTACTATTATTTTTTAATAACTATATCTAAATATTTTTGCAGATTATTAAGATAATCTAAGAAATCTTCCAAAGGTAATTTTTCAAAATTAATCAATATAATATTATTTAATACAGAATAACTAAAAACACAGGCTTCTGACTAAATAAAAGATCTATTCAGTCATATAGTCATGAAAAATAGGCAAGATTTTTTAAAGTTTTTTTATAACTGCAAAGATTATAAGAATTTTCTAATTAAATTTCTTAATCTTACTTTAATAGATTCAAAATTCTGATAATTAACTTCATCTTCTCTTACACCTACTGCTTTATTTTCACAATTTGTTTTTTTGTCTGCTATTTCATCTACTGTTTCACCTACTGCTTCATCTGCTAGTTCATTTGCTACTTCATCTACTGCTTCACCTTCATCAGGTTAGTAAACTGATATCTGCAAAAAATCATATAAAGATATTATAAATAAATATTTTTGCTAATTTCTTTCTATTACATATAATAAGTGATAAAAGCAAGTATAAAGAAATCATAGATCTTATCATGATTTCTCCTCTTCTACCATCTTATTCTTCTACACATTAATTTACTTCATTTAATTATTCGTTATTTAGTGATGATATAAAGATTGATAATATTGGATGTCCTTCATTACCAACTTAATTTCCACCTACTCAAGTATCAAATAATAAAAGATCTTTGACCTATGAAGAATTTGAGCATATAATAAATATTTTAAACAAAAAAATTAATAGTATATATTGTCTTTATTGATTTTTAGATGATCAAGTATAAAAATAAACCAAATTAATTAAAAAATTAGTTATCACTGATGAACTATCCAAAATATTCTGGAAGATACTTATCTTTGATTATTTTCAAAGTTAAAAATCAATTTGCAAGATCTATTAAAATTCTTTTTTCTATTATTTTATACAATAAGTGTACAAGAAGATAGTCAAGGAGTTGATTCTTACAGTTCTCTTTCCAATTCTCAAGAAATATTAACAAATATTAGAGAAATATTTGGTGAAAAATGTCAAAGATTATATTAATAGTCTGAATTATAATATATGGATATCTATGTTCATGAAAAAATATATTCATCAGATTTGTCATAAATTATATAAATCTATAAATTTTTTACTAATTATTTTTGTTTGATAATTTTAGATAAGGGCAAAATGCCACAGTAAATGCAATGATTATGCTTCTACTATCTGAAATACCATTTTTTTAATATTTGGTGAAGAGAAGTTAATAAGAATTGATAATAATACATCTACTATCTGTCTTGCCAAGTGGAAGAGAAGCAAGAAAATACAAACTGCATATAAAAATCTCTTCCAAAATAATAAATTGCTTACAAACATCAGTTACATGATATTTAAGAAATATAAAGAAAAAGTGTTGCCATTGATGCACTGCGTATTTATCCTAGCCATCTGTAATATTTTTCTTAGTTCATCAAGTTCAGGAATTAAATATAAAGATAGATCAGTAGCAAGGTATGTATATGCATTTATGATAAGTAATACTTTGAATTTACTTAAAGTTTACATTAAAAATTATTCATATAATAGATATTTAGCAAGCTGTGGAAAACAATCAGTCAGTAATGCCAGAAATAATAACAGAGATAGCAGAAAAAAAAATCAAAAAGATAGAGCAAATAGCAGAGAAAAAATACTAAAAGTTATGGGCTAAAAATATGATTAAAAAAGATAATAATAAGAAAGATGATAACTATGATAATTTTGTAAGTTTCTTTAATACTCTTTGCAATTTGTTTTTTTAAAGTCTTTAAAAAAACTAATTTTTTATTCAAAAGATTATCAACTTGGATTGTAAATTTATATAGTTTTCTTTAAATTTATATTTTATTATATATATATAGTTTATAATAAAATAAATATCTTTACTATTGTTTAATCTATGAATTCTATAGTTACTTGAAATTGCTACTGCCACTTGAAATTGATATTGCAAAGTTTTACACAGAATTTTAAAAAAAAATTAAAAAATTTATGCAAATCTATATTTTATTACAGATTTATGCAGATTTTTTAATTTTTTTTTCTTTACTAATTGTCATCAGGTTTGAAGTTTTGCACAAATTTTGGATCTAAAGATCTGTGTAAAACTGTGTTCTTAAAAATTTTCTGATGCTAAATTCATATAAAGATCTCTTTGATATAACTCAATCTGATAAAATAAATATACTTCAATATGAAATATATTTAGAAGAAGAAAGATCTATCACTCTCTAGTCATATCATTAAAAATCACCTATGGAAAATGTCTTTCTAAAAGAAGAGATTTAAAAAATATTGAATAATAGAATAATATCCCCTTCTAATAGTTCTTGATCAGTTCTAGTAGTGATAGTTAGGAAGAAAAATGGAAAATTCTAATTATGTGTAGATTACAGAAAATTAAATAAAGTTACTAAGAAAGATTGATATTTCCTATTACAAATTGATGAACTCTTAGATTCTTTCAAAAATACTAAATACTTTATCACTATGGATCTTGCAAGTAGATTCTGGCAAGTTAAGATGCATTCAAGAGATTGAGAAAAAATAATATTTATCATTAATGAAGGACTCTTTCACTTTAATGTTATATCTTTCAGACTTACTAATACCCTAGCCACATTTCAAAGACTAATAAACAAAATCTTCAAAGAGTACATTGAGAAGTTCATAGTTATTTATCTTGATGATATTATTATATATTCAGAAACTTAGAAAGAATATGTGATTCATGTACAAAAAGCTTTAGAAAAACTTCAATAGATAAATCTCAAACTTCAACCAGATAAATATGCTTTTGGGAAAAACTAATTATCTTTTCTAGGTTATATCATAAGAAAAGATAAGATTTATCCTGATCTAGCTAAGATAGAAAAAATACAAGAATTTCTAGTACCCACTAATATCATATCATTAAGAGAATTTGTAGGACTTGTCTCTTATTATAGAAGATTATCAAAGACTTTACCAAGATAACAGCCCTCTTGCATAAATTATTCAAAAAGAATAAAGAGTATAAATAGACAAAAAAATAACAAATTGCTTTTGAGTCACTCAAGAAATATTTAATCTCACCATCAATTATCACGTATTCAGACTTCACAAAGCTATTTACTCTTTTTATTAACATCTCTGAACTAGAATTAGGTATAGTACTAGTATAATATGATAATGAAAAGAAGAAATATGTGATTGCCTATGCTAGTAGAAGAGTAAGTAAGAAAGAAAGCAAGTATATTATAACAGAACTAGAATATCTAGGAGTTATTTAGGTAATTAAGTTATTTAGATCTTACTTATTATCTGATATTCCATTCATACTTATCACTGATTACTTAGCATTCAAGTAATTAATCAATAAATCAAATCCTTCTGAAAGACTTGTATACTAAATAATACTTTAAGAAAATATAATTTTAAAGTTAAACACAAATCTGAAAGAATTCATTCAAATATTAATCTACTTTCCAGAATATCATACATATCTATAAAAGAAAAAGACAAAATATAAATTTGAATAACTATACAGAACTATATAACTATCTTAATATATTAATAATACCTGATGAATTCTCAAAAGAAAAATGGAAATGGCTGCTGGTAGAATTGAAGAAATACTTTATACAAAATTATAAACTATATAAAAGAAATAAACAGGATATTAATTATCTATTATTAGTTATAAAATCAACAAAAATAGAGTTGGTTCTTTATAATAATTATTTAAATATTATTTCCAGACACTTTGAAATTGAAACTACTTACAATTAAATAATAAGAAATTATTAGCCTCAGATATATAGAAATATTAATGCATATATTAAAGTCTATAATATATATTAATAAAAAGAACAACTATGTAAAAATAATAAAATAATATCTATTCAGATTAATGCACCTTTTAAAAAGATTAGAATTGATTTAGTAGAATCTCTTTCAGTAATTAATAATAAAAATTATTATATTATAGTTGTTATTAATTATCTAATCAAATGGGCTAAAGCAAAACCAATTACTGATACTTCTGCAAGTACAATCATCTTCTTTCTCTATGAAAATATAGTGATAAGACATAGATTTTCAAAAAAAATACTTAATAATAGAGAAATTATATTTATCAATGAAATAATTAAGGAACTATTAGATACAGTAAATACCAAATCAAATACAGACTTTCTGCATCTTATTATTCTTAAACTAATAGATTAGTTGAGAGATTAAACCAAACCTTATGTATTTCATTATTAAAATATATTCAACTCTATAAGAAAGATTGAGATTATTATCTATCTTCAATTTTATTCATCTACAGAATAATAAAGCAAAGTATAATTTCATTTGAATCTTTCTAACTAATATATAATCAACAAGCAATCATATTATTGAATATTGAATTAAAAGATTTTGATAATCTTACTTTTGAAAAAGCTTTCATCAAAAAAACATATAAACTAATTGATAAACTGAAAATTATATGAGAACTAGCTCTTAATAATATCCAAGAAGAATAAGATGGTAGAAGAGGAGAAATCATGATAAGATCTATGATTTCTTTATACTTGCTTTTATCACTTATTA
>CAJVPS010000923.1:0-18638 GCA_910591765.1 Ambispora leptoticha | reverse complement strand
AATTATAAATAAAATATATAAATTTAATAATACACTAGCTAAATTAGTAGAACAAGAGAAAAAAGAAATTCTACTAAAAAACTATCTATAGCTAAAATAACTCAAAATAATTGGATAACTTTTCTTGGCATGATCAGATGATTGTGATATAGTAAGTCATATGTGATATAGTAACAATCTGTGAGATAAAAGATAAATATAATATAATTATTATTAACTAATTTAATTTTATTACAACACTCCTTCTCTTAAGAATCAATATCCTCATTGACATTTTAATTTAAAAGATTTCACAAGTTCTATAGAATTATAAAGATTTTTCAAAGGTTCTCAGATAGAATCATGAAAAGAGTAACCTAGCCATTTAACTAAATATTGAGATTTATTATGAATGATTCTTTTATCTAAGATAGCTTCTACTTCATATTCTTCTTCATCAATTCCAGATATGATGATTGGTTGTGGTGAAGTTGGATAAATGAAATCTTTATTATCATTAGAATTATAAGATTTTAATAATGAAATATGAAAGACAGAGTGGTTTTTCATATGCGAAGATAAATTTAATTTATATTCAACAGATAAAATAACTTCAAGAATAGAGAAGAGACCAATATATTTAGGTATAAGCTTTTTACTAAAATATTATTTATCCATGAGATCAATAATATTGTGAGTTGAAAGTAAGACTTGATCTCTAATTTTAAATTTTTAAAAATGATGATATTGATTAGCATATTTAGATTGACAATCCCGTATTTTCATTAATAAGTCTTTAGCATTTTTAATTATATTATTCCAATATTGAATAAATTCATCAGTGATAGTAACTTTATTATCTGTGATAAGTGTTGTAGGTGTGATTGAATATTGATCACAATCTAACTCAAAAGGTATATATTCAGAAGAAGCTTGAATTGAATTATTATATGTGAATTTAGCAGCAGCAAGATATTCATCCTAGTGATCTTGATTATAAGTAAAATAGATTCTTAATATTTCTTCTAGAGTGTGATTTATTCTCTCAGTTTGACTATCAGTTTGTGGGTAAAATGCAGTTAACATAGCTAATTTAGTTCCAATTTGTTCAAATAGTGATTTTCAAAATCAATTAGTAAATTTGATATCACAGTCTGAAATTATAGCTTGAGGTAGTCCATGTAATTTAAATATATTGTTGAAAAATAATTTAGCAACTTCAGGTGTAGTAACAGTAGTATGAGTAGGAATAAAGTATGCACATTTAGTAAGATGATTAATAATAACTAGAATTGTATTATATTCTTGGTGAGTTGTAGATAATTGCATGATAAAATCCAAAGTAATTTGTTTCCAGTATTGTTCAGATATTTTCAATAATTGTAGAAGTCTTGAGAATGATTGATTACTAGATTTATTTTATTGGCATTCTTCACAACTGAGAATATATTTATGAATATTCTTAAATATTTTTGACCAGTAATATAATTTTTGTATTTGCTCATAAGTTTTATCAATTTTTAAATGATCAGAGATAGGAATGTTATGATATTCCTTCAAAATTTAAGTTCTTAGAATTTTATCTTTGGGAATAGCAAGATGAATTGTATTTTTCAAATAAAGCTTATTATCTCTCAAAATAATATATTATCAAGATAGTTACTTTGATGTAGATAATTCAGGATTATGTAAGATTGTCCAGATTTCCTTGAAATATTTATCATTCTCATATCCTTGTTGTAACTTTTCATTATTAATAAGTTATGCAGGGATTATAGTAATATTATTCACTTGTGGTAGACAAGATAAAGTATTAGCTACTATATTTTCCTTTTTCAGTTTATATTTAACAATGAAATTATTAGCTTGTAAGATTTCTAGTTAGCAAACTTGATATTTAGAAAGATTATATTATATCTTAATATACTCAAGAGATGCATGATCAGTGATGATAGTAAATCATTGTTCTTCCAAATATGATTTCTAGAGATGAATAGCATGTACAATAGCAAGAAGTTTCTTTTTATGTATTGAATAGTTTTATTCAGCTGAGAATAGTTTACATGATTCATAAGCAACAGATTGATCACCTTTTTTATAATTTTAACTAAGAATAGCTTCTATAGCAAATTCAGATGTATCAGTTATAATTGTGAAAGATAATTTAGGATCTGACAAAATTAAGATAGGTACAGTAATTAAATACTGTTTTAAATTATCAAATACTTTTTGTTCAGATCTATTCCAAATATATTCTTGATTTTTGTGAAGTAAGAAAAGCAATTGTAGAGAATTCTTTTATAAATTTTCTATAGTAACTAGCAAGATCTAAGAATAATCGAAGCTTAGAGATATTTGTTAGCTTAGGCCAGTTATGAATAGTAACAATTTTGCATTAATCAACTGATATTTCTTGATCCAAAATAAAATAACCTAAGTATTTAACATATTGTTTGATGAGTTTACATTTCTTGAATTTGACATAGAATTTATATTCATGAAGTTTAGAAAGAATAATACGAAGATATTAGAGATGTTTTTTCTTAGTATTACTGAATACAAGAATGTTATCAAGATAAATAATAACAAATTTATTCAAATAGTCATGAAAAATATTATTCATAAGAGTCATAAAAGTTGCAGGTGCATTAGTGAGACCAAAAGGAAGTACAAGAAATTTATAGTGATTATATCTTATTCTAAATGCTATTTTATGAATATCTTCTTTTTTAATTCTGATTTGATGATATCCAGAGTAGAGATCTAATTTAGAAAAATATTGTGCTTCAGCTAAATGATCCATTAATTCATCAACACAAGGTAAAGAATATCAATTTTTAATTGTAATTTTATTCAAGACCTAATAATTAACACAAAGATAAAGAATTCTTTTCTTTTTATGTACAAATAAGACAGATGCTCTAAATAGTAAAAGATTAGGGTAAATAAAATCTTTGCTAAGTAAGTCAGATAGTTATTTTTTTAATTTATCCATTTTAATATAAGATAAGTAATATATAAGATAAGATGATAGTTCAGAGCCAGATATTAAATCAATAATATGATCTATAGCGCATTTTGATAGTAATTCATTAGGAAGTGAGTTAGAAAAGATATTAGCAAATTCTTTAACTAATTGAGTAGCTTTACAAGAAGTTATTACTTCTTGATGTGTTTCTTTTATAGTAATACAGATTGTAAATAATTCAGCATTAGGTGAAATTTCAATAAATTATTGTCAAGATACATAAAATGAGTTGCAACTAGGTATAAGTTTATTTTTACTAGTATTAATCTTGATTACTTTGTTACCATAGTGAAATGTCATGGAATTATTATGCTAATTAATAGTAGAATTGGCATGATAAAGCCATGATTTACCAAGTATAAGATCATAACATTGAATATTAAGAACTTGAATATTGATATTAGAGGTATAATATGTATCTAGCTTTAATTTCTTGATTGCTATAGTTGAGTTAACTTTCTTTTTATAATCATCTATAAGTTTTATAGTGATAGGATTCATGTTATATATTTGTAGCTGATTATTCTTAATATATATTTTATCAATAAAATTTTGTAATGCTCTACTGTCAAGCAAAATCTAGGCAAACTTTCCATTAATATAGCCATTAAATTTCAAAAGTTTCTTACAATTATCTTTCAGATAAGTAAATTTAATATTATTATTGTGTTGTATAGTAGTTATAGTATTATTATTTTCTTCAATATTATTAATTTTGGCTTTTCCTTTAAAATGACAATTCTTGGCAAAATGATCTGGTTTGCTATAGTTATAATAATTACAAGTATTATTACTTCTACCATAATTATTATTATTATTATTACTGTTATTACTATATTGATAAGAACCTTCAGCATGATCTAGTTC
The DNA here is from genome assembly GCA_910591765.1 of Ambispora leptoticha. NCBI lineage: Eukaryota > Fungi > Glomeromycota > Glomeromycetes > Archaeosporales > Ambisporaceae > Ambispora > Ambispora leptoticha. Next base: position 14,764 of record CAJVPS010000923.1, on the reverse strand, counting down.
CATAAGTATGAGATCAGTATTATTATATGTGTTATTAGAAAAGAAGCTTGGATTTCTCTTATATTTCTGATTACAGTTGTAATTATTATTTTGAAAGAGCATCCAATACCAAACATAGCTATGTCATAATAAATTGCAAGTTTCCAGGCATTATTAAAAGTTTCTAGTACTTAATATGATACTTCCATTTTTATTGCAGGTTTAAGATCATTAATAAAATATATAACTTGATCTAATTCTCCTATTTCTTCAATTTGTCCTATAATATTTCTAAATTTAGCACCATACTTCTGTATAATACTAGTTTAACAAAGTTAGCATAGTTGTCAATGAAGATATTATTGATAGTTAGGTAATTGGAATGCTTTTTAGACTTTAGTAAGAAATGTTTTTCAGTTTTTAAAGGCAGGTTATTCTTCAGTGATACGTACTTTATTTAAATACTAATGAAGAGTGACATCTTCAAGATTAGTTCTAGCATATATGATGCATATTTATTCATTTATTATTCCTTATACGCGTAATACTCCAGTTACTTATAATATTCAGATATTAATATTCTTGTATAGTTCTTCTTTGTATGTTGGAATCTTGAGAGAAATTCTTGATATAGGAGGATTATGTTGACTATTATCATTATTATCAATATTATCAAGAGCAGTGATGAGTTATTGCTATTAGAGATGGGAGCCACAACTAGTCGCAACTCTGTTGCAATTCTCTAATTGGCTGTCGCAATTCTGTCGCAATTCTCTGATTGACTGCCGCAAGCCGCAATTAGTTGAGGAGCCATCTTTAATTGCTATTATTAAATGAGATTAGTGAGACTAGTGAGAAGTTATTGAAATTATTCACTTGAGATACCAGGACCAGATATTATGTGTATATGTATATGTGTGTGTAAGTGTATGTATTATATATATTAATGATAAATGAGTAATATGTCATTCACCAATTGAGAAAGTATTAGAAAGTATATGTGTATGTATGTATATATGTATATAGTATTAATCTTTTCTATTACTACCAAAGTTATAATCTTCTTGTTACATAGTAGAATATATTTAGATAATTCACATAGAAAAATCAGAATATAATATTATATCAAGAAAATTCATACAGAAGATTCAAAATATAAGTGATGTTATTTGAAATAGAATTCATACAGAAAACTAAATCAAAAGCAGATAAGAAATTATGTTTAAAACTTATTCTTTATTCTTATATTCATTATTATTATTAAAATTACAGAACAGATACAGTATCTTTAAATAATAAATTAAAATTAATAATAAGATAAATAAATTAATAATAGAAAATACTTATATGATAGTACCTCTGGAAGATGTTTATTAATGAATAAATAAAGAAATAAATAATTATAAATAAAATATATAAATTTAGTAATACACTAGCTAAATTAGTAAAACAAGAGAAAAAAGAAATTCTACTAAGAAACTATCTATAGCTAAAATAACTCAAAATAATTAGGTGACTTTTCTTGGCATGATTAGGTGATTATGGTGTAGTAAGTCACGTATAGTACAGCAATGATCTGTGAGATAAAAGATAAATATAATATGGTACAGAAAGTCTAAAGCCATCTAATATTTTGAATAACTAAAACTTTGTATCTAAAAATAAAATTTTAAAAAAGAATACATTATTAAATAGCCTTTGATAAGAGCTATAATTATATGTATTTCTTTTACAAAGTATAATAATAATTTATTTAGTAGTTAAACTTTTTCTATGAATACTTTATTATAAAAAATAATAAATTGTAAAATTTTTAGTATCAAGAAGTCTTCTCTGATTGGCTAGATCTTTACATAATACATGTAATTTTGTATTTGTAATATCTGATTGGTTAGTTTTATACAATATATGTGATTAGTCTTCAATAGAGTGAACTAATAATAAACTTTAAATAAATATGTTAAATGATATCATTCTTAATTCTTAAAGGTCACTTTTATATATACACTCAGTAATGTCATGAATTATTTTTTTTATTTTAAGAGTAAAGAGAAAAAGAGAAATAATTATTTAAATACAATTTCATAATTTCTCAAACACAACTTCCACCTTCTAAATTTAATTCAAACACAATTCTTCAATTTTCCAGATGCAACTCATTTCTATTTTATATAGCCAAATTCTTTTAAAACACTCTCTGGAACTTGATAATATAATTGATATTTCTTTATCACAAAGATAGTAGCTCTTCTCAAAAGATCTTATTTATACGTACTCATATATTAATCAGATTGACATGCAAACTGATGAATCCTGATTAAGATAACAGATTCTAATGCATGTGGAATTATTTCTTTAAGGCTTTTGAAAGTATAATCACAATATAAACATGAATACTATTTTGCATTCTCTTAAAATAACTCTATATAATTGAGTTCACAGTGAAACTTTGGATAAAAAATATATATATAATCAGCCACATCAATAATCTCTTGCAAATAGTTTTTTTGAGATGTAAAATCAGGCTATCAACCAAGAATATCAGCTGCATAATATTATAAATTTGCCAGATTAATATGTGACTTGCATAAATCACATTACTTTACCAACCCTTGCACTTATAACTCACGCTCTTCAAGAATTTACTAGATACTCTTTGGTTTAATTATTCTATCAACATTGACAAATGTTATAATATGAGATGACCCATCAGGCATCCTTCTATCATGGAGAAGTAGTTATTTACCTCTATTCTTAAGATTCATTCTTGAAACTACTAAGGTATTGTTGATATATACATTATAATTACTACTATTATCAAACATAAAAAGTGTCACTTTGCCAGGATACATTCTTTCAAAAATGGAAATAGCTCTGTTGACTACTTATTTTATAAGATCTTGATTCATTCACTAATCATCTCAATTAAAATTTGGATACATAATAACACATACTTTAGTATATAAAAGTTGCTGATTATCAGAAAGCAAATTATTTGCAACTTATTCTTCTTCTAAAAGATGAAGATATCCAATCAATTCATAGATAAAATCACTCACATAGATACTAAGATCTTGAGATTTATGTCAGAGTTAATTTTTTTCTATAAGATCTCATATTTTAACAACATTATTATTAGTGTAAAAAACTGATTTATCATAAGTAATTAGGACAAGTTCAGGAATATTGGATGGAAGTGTTGGTAAAATAACTTGCTCCATATTTTTCTCTTTATATATTGTTATTTGAGATCGTAAATTCGCTATTTGTTCAAGGAATTGATTTCTATCATCATGCTTATAACCATTAAAGTAAATATTCTTTGAATAATCTTTATAGTTCCAGCCAAGATGATATAGTTATGATCAAGCTATTACTTTAGAAATTGTTTTTTTTTCTCAAATTCAAAAGTTGATATGACCTTTTCTTTAATAAACTTTATAAAATAGTAAAGAATCAGAATAAATTTATTCACACGCAAATATCAGTGAATATGTAACTTGAAGTCTTCATGGTATAGAAAAAAGATTTTTGAGTAATGCCTATGATATGATATATGAAGTTCATCTTTGCTTAACCATTGATTTGTCCATGAATGAATAATCTATGCATGTCATAGATCTCTATTAATATTATATGCCAGAAGCTTATTAGCCGATAGCTTAGAAAATCCTTGATCTTGAACAAGATAAAGAAATTAACTTGCTGTATAAAGTCATATATCCTCAGGCTTTTTTACCAACAAAGCATCAAGAGATACCAAATTAAATTTATTATGGTCATCATCATCATCATTACTGGAATTAACTGCTTTATCAAATAGAAGATCTATCTTATCATAAGTAGAATTTGCTTTATTATTAATGGAGAGGTTGCCAGAAAACCAGTCAGTGATTTTGCTAGAGCCTGCAGCTACTTTTTTTAAGACTGCTCTCTTATTGTGCAATGTTAATTCTGCAAAGCCAGCATAAAATTATTTTTACTCTTTTATTACCTATGTATTTGATTACCTTGCTTGTTTAATAAGTTTCTTGAATATACTTGGTTTTACTTTTTTTAATTCTTGTATGAATTGATTATCCACAGTATCATTATCTTTTATCCAAGTGATATCAAAGCTTAGTTTATCATATTTAGTATCTGATACTCATATATCGAATTGATCATCCATAGTATTATTATCTTCTGTCCAAGTAATGTCAAAGCTTGATTCATCATATTTAGTATCAGATACTTATATATTGAGTATTGACTTGTTATCCTATCACTTTTTGATAGTAGCCAAGCAGTATCTGGTATATTTGTTGCACCTAGACATTATAAAAAATTCATTAATAAATTAATTTAAAAAATGAATAAATTAAGAGAATAAATAAATTAAGAATAAATCATCTCTTAAAAAAATTCTCTGATCTCAATAACAAAAAAATCAGGATGCCTCCTGAATTATAAATAAAAATGCATTTACTTCATACATAAAAGATGATATTTTTTCTAAGCTATCCAAGACAGTTAATTGAAAGTCTAAAAAATTTTTTTGGCTTTCGTACAAGCATTAATCATGTGAAAAATCACATAAATCATTACTTATATAGTATAATAATCATATTAAATTTTAGTGATGGTGCAGTTATTTGATATCTTTAGACTTTCTGCATCATATAATTATTATTAACTAATCTAATTTTATTATATAATATATTACATCTCTTCTTCTTTATTATGATCAGTAATATATTAGATAAATATTACTTTTCCAATTTTATTACATTATAAAATCTTAATATTATATTTAATAATTCAAATTCAATATTAAATATAAATAAATTATAGCTGATCTAACTAAATAAGTTAAAAAATTATTTATTTAGTCTAATTAAAACTTTAATACTTATTTTAATAATATAAAAACTTGTTATAATTATAATAAATAACTTATAACTATAGATTATTAAAGAAAAATAATAATAATAATATCTTAAATATAAAATACTTTAAGTATAATAAAATAAAATATTATGTAAATAGCTATATAAAAAAACTATTAATAATAAATAGCTTATAGATCTTGAAATTAATATTATTTTTATAAGTTTAAATAATATTTTTTTTCATAATAATTATAATAATTGCTAAGAAAATAAATTATCAATTTTCTTTATCAATAATAATAATAATACTATTCAAAATAATATATATTTAAATTAGAATATATACTTGTAAAAGATCAGAATATGAGTTTCTTTTAAAGTTTTTAATTATATTTTTATAATAACTATTAAATAAAATTATAGAAGAAAATAAAAGTTTAAAAAAGAATAATAAAAAAGTAGTAGATATTATTTATTATAAAAAAATAATAGAAGATCAGATCACATAAATTATAATTAATAATAGATCTATTAATAATATTATATTAATAAAATTCTTAAATAAATAAATAAAAAAATTAATAAATTATTAAATATTAATTTTATTAATATAAATAAAAAGTATAAGTAATTATTAGAAAAAATTTGAAATTTAAAATTAAAGATTAGAAATTCAGATCAATAAATAAGTATCTTATTAATAGAAAAAACTGAATATAACTTATTACTTAGTAATTAATAAATAAAATAATCTAAAGTTATTTTAAACTAAATAATAAACTCTTTAATTTTGAAATAAAAGAAGTATAAACTATTATTTTAGTTAGAAATTATTAATAAAATTATTTAGTTTTAAAAAAAATTAAAAAAAGTTAATTTCTAATAATAATAATGAATTTAAATATAAGAATAAAGAATTAATTGATTAACTACTATATATAATTTATAAAGAGTAAAATAAATAATTTATTATAGAAATAGAAATTCAAAATAATTTTGTAAGAATTAATAATAAAATTATTAAACAAAAAAAAAGAATTTATTAAGAAAGATTAATATAAGATTATTTTATTAATAATTATAAATAAGATAAAATATAATATAAATAGTTTTGATTTATAAACTTATAATTTTATTATTTAAATAATATTTAGATCTGAGATAAAAGTACAAAATAAAAAGAATATATTTATAGCAAAAGAAATAAATATAAAGTATAAATAAATTAATAATAATATTTATAAATAAAATATATATAATTTAACAAAATTAATTAATTTAATTTATATTTTTAGAGAATAACTAATTATAATTTAATAATTATAAATAATATAAATAATAATATAAATAATAATTAAAAAGAATAAATAAAAATATAAAGAAAATATTAAAAAAAATCTAATTAAAAATATTAATTATTTAAATTAATTATATAAATATATAGTAGCAATCAAAAAGAATGCAATACTTGAACTAAATTTTTTAAATATATTTATTTAGGTAAATTTATAATAAAGTTTATTTTTAATTAATAAATATAATATATCAATAGAGTTTATTTAATAATTTAAAATCTAATTTATTATTATTAATTTCAATATTAAAATATTATAATATTTTTAAAAAAATTAATGTTACATTATTTTTGAATTTTTTTGGTAAAGTAATAGATCATCATTTATAGCTATACAAAAATTATAAGAATTATATTTTTAACCAATTACATATTTTTCTGTGCCTCATGTTGTAATTATTCAGTAAGAAAGAAAAGATGTCAAAATGCCATACAACTTCAGATAAGCAAGCCCAAATAATCCTCTTTCTCCAAAAAGACTACTTTATAAGAGAGATAGTAAGAGTCTGCAATATCAGTAATTCCATCATCTCTCATATTAATAAAAGATGACAAGAAAATCACTTTCTTGATAATACAAGTATTTCTGACTATTTATCTATCTTAAGTAAACTAATATAAAGAAAAACTATTAATTTAATCATCTCTCATAAATGTTTAACTACTGTTGAGGTAAGAAAAAATTTTCAGATGAATCATAATATTAATATTTCAACACTCACAATCTATTGCATATTTTAAAATTATAGGTTGGTAATGAGAGTAAAAAAAAGAAGTTTTACTTGAGTAATGATCATAAAAAATATCAGCTAGTATTTGTAAAAAATCATGCTGACTGAACCATTAAAGACTGATCCAAAGTAATCTGGTCTGATAAGTTCAAATTCAAAGTCTTTGGATCAGATAATATCTAATATTACTAAAAGTGACCAGGTAAGTCATTAAAAAACTCACATATTAAGCCTATGATCAAGTTTGAGGATAGAGAAATTATGATATAGGGTTATTTTTATTTACATAATATTGGATTTCTATATTGAATTGATAGGATAATAGATAAAGAATTGTACCAAGAAATTTTGTCTGATAAATTAATGCAGATATTAGAATAATATAATTTAGATATTAATAATATTATTTTTCAATAGGATAATAATTCTAAGTATATGGCAAATTCAATGAAATAATAATTTTTGATAATGATATTGATATTATGGATTGATCACCCCAATCTTCAGATCTTAATCTAATTAAATATCTATAATAGCAAGTTAATATTGAGTTATATGATCTTTCTGATATAATTTTAGGATGGGACAACTTATAAAAAAAAATTGAAAGGATATGAGAAGAGATCAATATTGAAAAATATACTATGTTAATTGAATTAATATCAAGAAGAATCCAAGAGATAATAAAAGTGAAAAAAGGCTATACAAAATATTAAATATAGTTTAATATATTTAGTTTAGTTAAAAAATCAATAATAAATTATAAATTTTTTAATTATTTCAATGATTTAAAATTATTTAATGAAAAAAGAACAAAAATAATATAACAGTTAAATTTTAATATTTTTTAAATTTTTAAAATATTTTATTTAATAATCTATATTATATTTATAATAATAAAAATTATGATATATAATAAATCAAATCAATCACTAATTATTTTGATATTATTAAATTTTTTAAAAATAATATAATTTAAAAAATTTGATTTAAGTATTGCATTCTTTTTGATTACTACTGTATATAATAATTATTTATATGATAATATATTAAATCTAATATATTAAATATATAAATAATTATTTAATATTTAAAATAAAATTAATCTTCAAGAAAAATGATATAAAAATTAATCTATTATATAGATAATGCAAAATAAAAATCTAAACTAAAAGAAGATAATCTAATTAAAATTATTATATATTCTCTTACTTAAAGTATAATATTTTTATTATATTTAAGTATATAATTTCTCAAAGATATTTATTTTCTTTATAGTATTTTTCAAGTTTTCAAGAGATTTTCATATTATATTATAAAAAGAATAGCTAAGCTATTTAATAAAATATTGAAGTTTTTAATAATAACTTCTTTTATTAAGAATATTTTCTATCTTATATTTTTCTTTATTATCAGAGATAATAATAACTAATAATAATTAATATTTATTATACTTATTATCTGAATTATATTTCTTTAATAATAAAATATAAAATATTAAATAAAGTTTTATATTTGCTAATAATTATAATTTATAAATAACAAAAGATATTTTTATAATAATTTTAAAAGATCTAATAAATTTTAATGTAAATTTCTTAATTATTTTTTATTTATTAACTAGAATTTTATATTATAAATAAAGAAAAGAATTTTATCTTCAAGATTAAATTCTTTAAATTTTTTATATTAATTTATATATTTATTTTATATATCTTATATTTCAAATAATAAATCTTTATTATGATATTATAATATTTTATAAAATCTTATGATACTATAATTTTATAATCTAGCTCAAAAAAATATAACTGATTAAAATATTCTTATTATTATTATAAGTAAATTTTGCAATAACTAAATTTTTATTTTTATTTATTTTATTAATAAATAATATATAATTTAAGTATTTTTTCAAGATTTTATTAAGTCTCTTTATTTATTTATTAGTTTATAAATAAAATACTATTAATATAGCTAATTTAATATTTAGTTATTTAAAAAATGATTTCTAAAAGTACCTTATAAATTTAATATCTTTATTTAATATTATAACTTTAGGTAAACTATATAGTTTCAAGATATTTTTAAAAAAAATCTTTGTAATATCAGATATAGTTATTATAATTATGATAAGTATAAAATATACTCTTTTTGATAATTTATTTACAAATATAACTATAGTATTATATTTAGATTTAATAATAAATAGCTGAATTATAAAATTTATAATAATATATTTCTATCTGTATTTTAAAATTACAAGTAATTAGGATAATTCAGAAAGTTATTGATTATTACTTTTATTATATTAATATAATTTATAATTAGTTATATATTTATGAATATTTTTATTTATTTTAAATTAATAGAATTATTAAGATATATTTATATATATCTTATTTATTTTAATATATTTTATAATTGATATATCATAAAATTTAAATAATATTTTAATTTTTAATATCTTATTATAGTTTGATATAAAAAGATTGATATATTAATATTATTTCAGAAAATTTTTTCATATTAGATGATAATTAAATATTTAAATTAGTAACTTAACTCATAAAAACAAATTATAAGAGACATATCTTTTTATTTTTAATTAATTTAGTAATTTTTTTTTATATTTCTGACTTGAGATGAAAAGAAAGTCTATTAACAAATAATAAATAATAGATAATTATTAATATTTATTAATACTTTTTAGATAATTATAATAGAAATAAGTAATATTAAGCTATATTACTATACAAGTATATTATAATAGCTCTTGATGTTGAAAAAAGAATAGTTACAAGAGTAATTGCTAGCTAAAATCAGAAAAATGATAATAATTTTATAATATAAAATAATTAACAGATTACAAAATAAATTCAATTCTGAAATTGTTAAAGTTTTATATAATATAATTACTATTATAAATATTTTTGATAAATTACTTTTAATACTAATTTTATATTAAAACTCAGTAAAAGTAGCTATGATCTTTCAAAATAATAGTTACTATATTTGCTATATATTTTGAACTATTATTATAATCATGAAATGTATCATAATATTTTGTATAAGTTTTCTATGAATATTATATTTTATAATCAATATTTATAGAAATAATTTATAAATTTACAAGAAAAAAATAATATATCAACTAAAAATAGCTCCTTAACTAGTTGTGACTTGCAATAGCCAATCAGAAAATTACAATAGAGTTGTGATAGTCAATCAGAAAATTGTAATAGAGTTGTAACTAGTTATGACTTTTATCATTAATATCAACTAGATCAGAAATTTTTTTAAATGAATTATATTACTATCTTCACTATATTAATAATAATACATAGATTCTGAGAAATTATACTTTTATCTGATTATGATCTATTTCTTATTATTTTTGGTATAATTATTATTACATGAAATTACAACTTTAATAAAATATTTAGAAAATTAGTTTTCAGTTCTCTCTTAATATAGGATTTATCAATCAAATTACCATTAATAAGAAGAAGAAAATATATTAATACTAATCTTTAAGAAGATATTTCTAATAATATATGATATATTAATATTATAATTGATAATATTGATTATCATAATAACTTTATAACTAATATTTTTGAAAATATTTTTGACAAATTCTGTAATAATATTAAAGATCTTTATGACAAAGTAGATATTCATATGAATGATACTCATTATTATAAATGATAAATTGAAAAGATACTAATATTAAATATGAAAAAAATAATCTATTTGCTTGATTAACCTATAAGAATATTGATATTTCAGAAGATTTTAGTAAAGTAGAACTTTATTAACTAGTTAAATAAAATAAAATAAATATTTCTTTTAAATATGTCAAAATAACTAAAAATTATAAATATAATTTATTCTATACTTCACCCTATTATTATGAATTTCAATTAATTGAAGATATTTAGATAATAGTAAAAGATAATATTTTACAATTAGGTCTATATTCTAATATTTTTTCTATTAAAAATAAATTATTAGATACTTTTAAAAAAAATTATATTTAAAACTATTATTAATTTATGAAAATGATCATTAGATAGAACAAAAAAATATAATACTATAATTAATAATATATTATTAGTTAATAATAATTCTAATAATGAAGATTTGACCTATTATAAAGATAAAAAAATTAATATATAAAAGCTAATAAAAATTATATCAAAATAAATTCCAGAAGCTAAAAAATAAAATAGATTATGAAAATTTTAAATTTAGTTTTTTTTAAAAAAATTTTACTATAATAATATAATATACTAATATTTTATATCAGACTATATTAAATATAATTAAATAATTAGTATTTTTTTTAATATATTCTGTAATTGATATATTATAAAATTCAAATAATATTTTTGCTTTCAAGATCTTGTTATTTAAAATAACTAAATAATTGATATTCTTAAGATAAAGTAATTCTTTTTTTAACTCAAAGTTTTTTATTATGATCTGTTACTTGAATATTATACTATTAAAATTCTTCAAGACTTTATAAATTTTTGTAAAGTATTTATCTTTCTGATATTTCTTGATTAATCCTTTTTTATCAATAAGATTAATAATAACTACTATTATATTGGCTAAATATAATTGATATAAAAGTATATCTATTATTATATTATCTTTATCAAATTTATATTTTACTTTAAAATTACTGATATAAAGAGTCTCTAACTAATGAATCTATCTCTTGAAAAGATTATATTATTTTTTTATATATTTTAAGAAGACATAATCTGTTATTATTATGAACTTTTATCCTTCAAGATATGATTTTCAAAGTCTAATAATATATACTATTACAAGTAGTTCTTTTTTATGAATCAAATAGTTTTGTTCTACTAGTAAAAGTTTTCTTGATTCAAATATAATTGATTGATTACTCTTATTCTAATTTTAGCTTAGTACAGCTCCTATAATAAAGTCTGTGATATCTGTAGTTACTATGAATAGTAACTTTAGATCTGATAATAATAAGACTAGTATTAATATGAGATGTTATTTTAAAATATTAAATACTTGTTATATTATAATAGACTATTTATACTCTATATTTTTGTATAATAGTACTATAAGTGATAATGCAGTTGCTAAAAAATCTTTTATAAACTTTCTGTAATAACTTGTAAGTTCAAGAAATAAGTAAAGTTCTGATATATTAGTTAGTATTAGCCAATTTCTAATAGTGATAATTTTTCTTTGATCTACTAATATATTATTTACTAATATAAAATATCCAAGTTATTTTATATATTGCTAAATTATATCATACTTCTTCTATTTAGTATATAATTTATACTTGTGAAGTATTTTTAAGATTATCTAAAGATGTTATATGTATTCTTTTTTTATCTTGTTATATATCAAGATATTATCTAGATATATAATTATAAATTTATCTAATTAATTATGAAATATATTATTTATTAGTATTATAAAGATTGCTAATATATTAATAAGTTTAAAAAATAGAATTAAAAACTTATAATATTCATAATAAGTTCTAAATACAATTTTATATATGTTATCTTCTGTAATATATATTTAATAATATTCTAAATATAAGTCTAGCTTTAAGAAATACTTTAATATTATAAATCTATTTATCAACTCATCAACTTTAAGTAATGAATAATAATTTTTGATAGTAATTTTATTCAAAATTCTGTAATTAATACATAGTCTTAATATTTCTTCTTTCATATATATAAAAAGAACTGATGTTTTAAAAGGTAAAATACTTGAGTAAATAAAACTTTTTTAAATAAGATTAGCTAATTATTTCTTGAGCTCATCCATTTTTGTAAAAAAAAGTCTGTAGATATATAAGATTATTTTGTTAATGATTATAAACAAGATAAAATGTGATATAAATAAGTTTTAATTTTATAACTTATTATTATTTTTATTATTTAAAAGTATTCAGATCTGAGTCTAAAAGTACAAAACAGAGAGGTTTTATTTATAAGAAAGAAATGAATATAAAATATGAATAAATTAATACGAATTTCTAATTTAAATTACATATGGGTTAAATAGAATTAATTAACTTAATTCATATCTTCAGAGGACAACTAATCATAATTCAATAAGTAATAATGTGATAAATAATTATAAATAATAATATAAATAAATAAAAAGAAGAATGAATAAAAATATAAAGAAATAATTAATAATAATGTAATTAAAAATATTAATAATCTAAATTAATAATTGTGATATACATAGTGATCATTTAAGTAATAATATGCTAAATCTAGATGTATTTAATACATAATAATCATCTGTATATCCAGAATGAAAATGATCTTCTTGAAAATGTAATACAAAGCTAATCTGTTATACAGATAGTGCAAAATGAAGATCTAAGCTAAAAGAGATCTAAAGAAAAATAACCTAATCAAAATTGTTACAAGATAGATCTGAATAATAATTCAAATTCTAAAATAAGATTAATTTTATGATTAATTGCTCTCTTGAATGATAATTAATTTGATAAAATTTCTGAAAATGCATTTTTATATCTTTTCTTAATGTTTAATACTTCAAATAATAGTTATTTTTTTAATCTTTTCTTTATCTTCAATATTATTAAGATATATAGTAAAAAGTTCTATATCTACTGGTAGATTTGCAATTTACTATCTTGAAATATATATTAAATTGTAGCTAGAGTCTAACTTAATTTTATTATTAACTTATATTTTAATTATTTTTAATCCATAGATAAAGATTATGATATTATTTCTCTAATCTATAATTGAATTAATATGAAATAATCAAGATTTATTCAGGATAAGATTATATCTTTGCAATTTCAAAACTTATATATTTATCTTATATATTCTGTAAGTGTTTAGCTTCAGCTCATTAATTTTTATTATAGTAATGATAGTTATCTTTCTATTATCTATAAGTTCTATTATGACTGATATTATTTTTTATAATTTTACTTTGTTTTTTTGAATAAATTTTTTATCTATAAAATTTCTAAATATATTACTATCTAATAATATTTATATTAGCTTGTTATTTACTTAACTATTAAATTTTAATAATTTTTTTTATTATCTTAAATGAATAAATTTAACTTTTTTATATAATTATAAAAACTCTTCTTATTTATCTTTAATATTTACTATTTTAATCTATGATTTTAAATAATAGTTTTTTATAAAATAGTCTGATTTAGTATTACAAACTATACTCTGGAAGGTAGATTTTATCACGAATATAGCTTATAATAAGTTTTGAGGATAAAGACTGAATTATTTATAAAGGTAAAGAGATTACAATTATTCTAAAGATTTCCTAGTACTAATACTTACAAGTATTATATCAACACAAGACAAAAACAAAATAAAATGAAATTATAAAATGAAATTGTGATCATGAATACTAAACTAAGGAGTGATACCAAAAACTTAAGCAACAAATGCTTAAAACTAATAATAAATACTAAAATCAATTATAACAAATGCAAATAAAACTAAGGTAACCAATGCCAAACAAAATAAAGATAATAAATGCTAAACAAAGCTTTTACATGTAGGAAAGCTTACTGAACCTTTTTCAATAGAGATAACAAATATCAAATCTAAGCTTTTGCACATAGAAAAGCTATCAAGAATCTTTTCAATCAAAATATAATCTATTATAATAGAAGAGGTAATTAAAAGCAGAATATCAAGATAAATTCACAGGGAAAATTATAAGATAAGTATAACTCAAGTATTTTCAAAAGACAATTAAATTATTACTATTCAAGTATGTTTATTTCAGATCTCAGA
>CAJVPS010000922.1:0-18643 GCA_910591765.1 Ambispora leptoticha | reverse complement strand
CTTGTAGAATAGATCTTGATTAAGATCTATTAATTCATCTTGTTAATAAACTGAACATTATATCTATCTTGAAATTATATATTGGAATTGGATTATATTCTAGCTAATTACAACAAGAATACTATCATTATCTATCTTTAGATTAACTTGAAAATAATAGTAGAAACATTCTTGTCAATAAATCTTTTAAAGACTCTCTCAAACATCACTTTAAACACGTGGTCACTTTTATCACGTATTTTTGTAATATTAGGTTTAATACTCACCCTTCTCTCAGAACTCACACCAAAAAGATAATAATACTATAAAGAATCCTTTAATAATATAATTCCTAATAAAAATATATATTTTTAATAGTTTAAGAATCATACTTGTTCTTCTATTAATACTTATATCAAAAAGGTAATAATATTAAGTTTAAGAAAATTATTATCAATAAAGCTTGAAAGAATGATAAATAATAATTTTAAAAAATTATTAAATCTTATAGAAACTTAATATTTAACTTTAAATTTTATAAAATAAAATACTAATAAAGAGAATTCTATTATTATATAAATTTTTAATAAAATATTAATTAATTATTTATTATTAATTACTTTATATTATAATATAATTAGATAATCAATTATTTATATATTATTAAATATTAGTTTTAAAAAATATTATTTATAAATATTTATATAAAATTTTACAAATATAATGATCATAACATAATAAAATTAGCAAAATTATTATAATAAAACTAGTAATATTATTATAATAAAATTAATATTACAATACTAATTAAAATAGTATTTAGATTATAGTAAAAGTAGTATAAGTATTATAATAAAAATATTATTTGTAGAATTTCTAAAATATATAAAAGTAATATATCTTAACTAGTAAAAAAAAAGAGTTCAATTTAATAGTTTAATTTTAGTTGAGTTTAATTTAATTAATTTAATAATTAGATAAATTTTAATTAAAAGAATTCTAGAAAATATTTCTTATAAAATAAATCTTGTTAAGATTTATTATTTTATCTTATTAATATACTAATTATTATATCTTTATTGAATTATATTTTGAAATTAAATTATATTCTAATTAATCATATTAATCATATTATTATTATCTATTTTTAAAATAAATTTTAATAAAAATATATATTCTTATTAATATACTATAAAGATTTTCTAATATCATAATTATTAGTAAAAATATATATTTTTAATAGTTTAAAATAAATACTTATATCTGAAATTAATTTTATATTAAAAAAATAATATTATTATAATAAAAAATTAAATATATAAAAATAATTAAATAATATGAAAAATAAATAAATTTTTTATAATATATAATTATTAAAAAATAATAATTAATAATTTTAATTTTAATTATAATTATAATTATATAATTTTATATATTTAAAAATTTAATAAAATTATAAAAATCTTTTATATACTCATATATATATTTTTAAAAAATATATAATAAATTAATATATTTTATTATAAAATTAACTTAATAATATAAATTTAAAAAAAAATATAATTATATTATTATTATTATTTCTTTAAATATTATTTTATAATATAATAAAAAATTTTTAAATATAAGATTTTATATTGAATAATATTAAATTATAAAAATAATTCTTAAAAATATATAAGATTTAAAATAAATTTATTAATAATTCTTTATTATTACATTTTTTTATTATTAATATTTTTAAATCTTAATATTTAATAATAAATTATATAAAGAATATAATAAAAATAAAATTATAAGTTAAATTTAAATTAAAAAATAAATTAAAAACAAACTTAAGATAAATTTAAATTTTTTTTAAATTTGAAGCTAAAAAAATTATTTTTTATTTATAAGATAAAAATATTTTTTAAATATTTAAATATTTAAAAAATATAATTTTATTTTTTGAAAAATAAATTTATAGATTAAAATATAAATATATAAATTAAAAAATAAATATATAAATAAATAAATAAATAAATAAATTAAGATATAAATATATATTTAACTATATACAATAATTAATAAAATAAAAGTAATTATAAATATAATTATATAAAATAATAAAATAATAAGTAAAAATTTTAATTATAATAATATATATTTTAATATTTATAAAAAATTTATTTAAGATTATTTATTAAAGAATATTAGTATTATTTTTTAAATTAAAAAAATTAATTTAAAAAAATAATTAGAAAAATTTTAATTAAAGTAAAAGAGAATATTATGATATATATGAATATTATAATATAATCAGAATAATATATGATATCTTGATATCTGATAATCCAAATTATACTAAAATAATATCATTTGATTCACTATAATTATATGAATCAAATGGTAATATTTTAATATAATTTAAATTACTAGATGTTGAGATATTATGCTGTATATCAAGTTATTTAATAATTTACATCAAAATTTTAATATATGATAAATTTCAGATTTAATATCTTGATATCAAGTAAATAAAATTATATCAAAATAATATTATTCAATTTACTATAACTAGACAAATTAAATGGTATTAGTTTGATATGATTTTATTCACTTGATATTAAGATATCATATTCAAAATTCAAATAATAGATAGTAACTAAAATGATGTACTTTAATTTTCACTCTTAAATAATAGTTTATATAGTTATAATACAATAAGTCTCATAATATAAACAAGTATATATAAACAGACTCAAGAATCTTAATAAAAAAAAAATAAAATTAATTACATATAATTCTTCTCTAATTAGTTAGTATTATTATCTTTTTGATATAAGTTCTAAAGTAGAAGATAAGTATTAAATCTAATATTATAAAAGTACATAATAAAAGTAATCATATGCTTATAATAATGTTTGTAAAAGTCTTTAAAGAATTTATTAATAAGAATATAAATATTATTATTTTTCTAAAGATAGGTAATGATAGTATTCTTGTTGTGACTAGCTAGAATATAGTTCAATTCCAAAATATAATTTTCAAGACAGATATAATATTTAGTTTATTAATAAGATGAAATAATAGATCTTAATCAAGATCTATTCTATAAGAGAGATTTCTTAAAATTTTCTAAAAATTATAATTTACTAAAATACAAATTGAAAATTAAACTTATAAAACTCAAACTAAAATAACTAAATAATTAACTAACTATCTAAACTGAACTATCTAAATTTACTAGCTAAGATACATCACTTTTATATATTTTAGAGATTATACAAATAATACTTTTGTTATAATACTTATACTAGTTTTACTATGATCTAAATGTTACTTTAGCTAGTATCATAATGTTAATTTTATTATAATAGTATTATTAGTTTTGCTATGATAGTTTTGCTAACTTTGCTATAATAATTTTACCATAATCATCATATTTACAAAACCTTCTAAAAATAATATTTTCTAAAGTTAATATCTAATAAAATATAAAAAATTATTTATTTAATTATATTATAATATGAAGTGACCAATAAATTATATTACTATTCTACTAAAAGTTCATATTACAACAGTATATATAAAATATCTATAGTATTAATTATAATAATAATTGATAATTAGATTCTTTTAATCCAGAAGAAAGCAATGAATATTGTAAATTAGATTATTGATGAATTATTTAACATATTTAATTGAATAATTTAAAGCTTTTGACTAGAAAAAGTAAATATTTAAGTTAGAACTAAACATAATAAAGAAATTCTAAATTACTTATCTCTTTTCTCTCCCTCTTATATTTATTTTTACAAATAATATTTATAAATATTAGCATAAAACTTTAGAAACTAATAAGCACTACCAGTCTAATTATCTATATAAATTAATCAAAAGATAAGTCAATAATTAATCTATATAATACAATCAAAAAAGTAGTAGCAAGAACTTACCTAATCTCATACAATCTTCAGTTGCTCAGCCAATTATCATTAATGAATTTCTTGAATAACAATGCAATTCTTCACATCAGTTATCTATTATATCAGATCTTTTAGAGGTTAATAAAATAATAATTTATTTATTTACATATTTATAGATTAATAATATAATAAAATTTAATTATATCTTATAAACAGAATTATCTGCCTTTAAATTTATACTGAAATTAATATACTGTTATATAATAATCAATCTAATGATATAATACTATTATAAATATTCTTCAAGTACTTAAAAATTTTCTAACTGATTCTAAATCTCAAAATAATAGAAATATTATGAAAAAATTTGATTTCTCTAAAGCCATTCTAAGATGTGCTATTAAAAATAATAGTTCTCTTAATTATCCAGATCCTATCAAAGTTTTAATTGATCATGAAGAATAATAACTTGTTAACTATTGTTTAAATATGCAAAGACTTGATTTTAGACTAATAAAATTAAATATAAATTAATATGTAATGAAAATTATCAATAAAAAAAATGATCTCATCCTTTTAGTGAGAATGAATCAAGTTAATCATAGTAAGAATACTTTATAAGAGATCATCCTAAGCTTTTATTTTGTATTTTACAAGTCTTGAATGAGATACATATACAAAAGGCCAATTCTATTATAGTGAAAGATTATTTTGAGAAACTTCAGGAAATTATTAAAAAATATTTACTTATCATTGATCATATTTGAAATATAGATGAGACAGATTTTATTCTTAATTTGAATTTCAAAAAGTTATTGTAAAGAAGAATACATATCAGATCTATCAAGTTTCACATAGAAATTCTCATGAATATATTTTAGCATGTCTAACTATCTCAGTTACTAGAATATATATTTTACTATTAATTATCTACAAAGAGAAATATATAATTCTAAGTCTCTTAAATAGTACCTCTGCTAGTTTTATTATGAAATTTACAAAAACAGAATATATGTAAGAGAATCTTTTTCAAAAATATATTAAGTATTTTATTTGCTTAATTCTATCTACTCATTCTATTCTATTAATTCTTAATGATCACAAGAGTTATATTAGTTATATTAGTATTAATTTTTATCATAATAATGATATTCTTTTATATATACTTCTATCTCATATCACTCATATACTTCAACTGGCTGAGCTTTCTTTTGCTTAGCTTAAAAAAATATATAATAAAAGTTATAATTAGCTTCATATTAGTAATAATGAAGAGTTTATGACAAAGTATATATTTGCTAAGATTTTCAGTTTAGCTTACATTAAAATTTATACATCTATAGTAATTTGCAATATCTTCAAAATGACTAGAATATGACTATTTAATCCTAACACAATTAGTCCTGATCATCTTGATTCTTCATTAATAACTGAATAGTTTAATATTATTCTAAAGTAATCTGCTTTATCACTTATCACAAATATAATATCACTTTTATAGTCTTCTTTAAGATAAAATCAAAATAATACATAAGAATCTGAAATTAAAAATCTCAATATTAGAATTAAATAATTAAAGACTAAGCTGAAAATAATAAAGAAAGAATTAAAAATCTTTAAAATTCTAGTATAAGTTCTTTATGAATAGTACTTAAGTATTCTTTTTCTCATATTTCACAATCAATTAATAAGCCAGAGATTAATACTAAAAATTAACCTGAGTTTCACTTACAAAAAAAGAAGAAGTAAAAAACTATATCATTTTCTTAGCTTGTTATCAATAAGATATTATTAAGATTGTTAAAAGATGCAGAGAAGAAAGCAGAAAAGAAATCAATAAAATAAAATATAAAAAGAAGTCATTATTCAAAAATAATTATTACAAGAAGCTAAAAAGATACAAAAATGAGAGATATAAGTACAGAAAAAAAAAGAGATAGAATATACAAAAAAGAAGAAGTAATGGTTAAAAAAAGAAAAGAAATATAAAAAGGTTATACAATATTAAATTATATTTTTTAATTATCTAAATTAATATTTATAATATATTATTTTTGATCAATCATCCAAAAATTATAAATTTTTAGAAAAAAATTTCTTTATTAGAAAAATAATTTTTTTAGTTTAAATTTTTTTTATTTTAAATAAAAATATTTTCTTTGAAATCCAAATAATATATATTTATTAAAATTTTTAAATTCTATATTAATTTTACAAAGTTATATTATTAGCAATATTAATTATATCATAATATTTTTATCTATTTTATAAAAAAATTTTATAAAATTATTATATAAAAATAATTTTATTTTTATTTTTTATTATAAAATAAAATATATAACTAAAAAAAATAAAAAAATTTAATTTAAAATTTAATTAAATTATTTAATATTAATTAAAAGAATATTAATTAAATAATTTTTAAAAAATTTTTTGTTAAAAATTCAAAAAAATAAATTTTTAAAAATAAAAATAAATTTAAATTTATAAAAAATCTTAGTAAGATTTTTTATTAAATTATATTTTAATATTAAATATTAAAATATATCTATATGATATTTTAATAATAATTTTTTTTTATAAATTTTATTTAAAATTAAAAATTCTTATTTTTTTATTTTAAATTATTAATATATTTAAATTTATAAATTTATATATAATTTTTTTCAATTAAAAATATAAATTTAATTACTTAATAATTAAATTAGTTATTATTAATTAATTAATTTATTAAACTTTTATAAACTTAATAATATTAAATCAAATTTTAAATTTAAAATTTTTTAATTATTTATTTTTATATATAACTTGCTTTTTTATAGAATTTTATATATTTTTTTATATATATTTTAAAAATATTTAGAATATAGTGCTGGAAGTCTTAACTTAAAAATAAAATAAAGTATCTTTAAAATTTATTACAACTCTGTAAAAATAAATTTTAAAAAAAATAAACTGATAATATTATTTTTTGAAATAAGCTCTTTCAAACTACCAATCAAAATTTTCAAATAACTTAAATATAAAAAGTTATAATGATTTAAATTTTTGTACTTTTGAGTATTTTATTATGTTTAGTTCAGAAATTAAAATAAATTTTATCATGTGACTATTATTTGATTGGTTAATTTTAGCAAATTTTATTAGCTGTAATATTCTATTGGTCAATAGATTATTTTACGTGAGTAGTAATTGAGGATCATGCTAATTTGATTGGTATTTATAAATAGATTATTCTCTTATTGATTTAGAATCATGTGAGACTAACCACAGACTGCAAGGATGTCACCCCATACAAAGTAACAAAAATAGGTAAGTAATTTGCCAAGAAAGAGGGATCAATATATCTCTAAAAAGAGATACCAATTTGCCATGGAAAGAGTCACTGACATCTATGACAAGGAATGCCAAATTATCATGAGAATAGCCACTGGCATCACTAACTCTTTCAATGAAAGAAATACTATGGAGACAATTACTAATACTCAAGAAGTTTTCAAAGAATGAGATTTGAGAGAGTTTGAAGAAGTCAAGAAAAGATTTCTTAACTGTCATAATGATGCTGAGAGTAATCTTAGAATTATGTATATTGGAATCTTGAGAATGATGTTATAGAGAAAAGATAAAGAAAAAAAAAGCATGAAGAACATGTTAAAGAAATGAAAATGATTGATATATTTTTCCAGTCTGTGCAAACTATCTTATCTGCACAATATTCTCACCCATCTTTATTATACATCTATTTAGAAGAACTTGACCAATAATATTTAATAGGAAAATCTATGAAAGAAAATAATAAAATCTTCACATATAATTATTTATGCCTTCTCAGTATTCACCAATTCATATAATTGTTATTAGATGAATAATCCAAGATGAATATCAGTCATCAAATTACGTAAATAATATGGCATAAAAAAGATTACATAACTATGTATATTTGAAAGTGAGAAAGTTATTTTATATAGACCAGAACACTTTAAATCCATCATCAAGAAAAGTACATGAAGCTCAAGAGTTTGTTGGATGATGAAGATTTTACCAAAAATTTCAAAGCATGGCTCTGACAATAAGAATCAAAAGTATGTTCTCCAAGAAACTTAAAAGTATATATCGAAAATATATTATTTCCAAAATCAATGGATTATATCAAGAAAGATACTATTTCTGAGAAGACATGTCAGAATTATATATATTCTTGAGAGTACAGATATGATGAAAAAAGAAAGGATATTTATTATGACAAGTATGAGCGATCTAATGTGGTGGCATATAGAAAAGAATGGTTGAAGTAAATATTTATATATAAGAAAAATATGAAGGATTTCAATGGTAATGCATTGAACACTATAATAAAACTCCAGCTCAAGCCAGAAAAAAAGGAGTTTATTCAAGTAACACATAACAAATATCACTTCTACCTAAATGATAGTTAATGGAGAATCTGGATCTAAGAAGAAGAGAATATCCTATGCTCAAAACACTTGGGATGTTTTATTATGATTTCAGCTTTTTTATGTCCATGTCATGGTCTATTGTGACTATCCAAGCAGCAATTGTAAGCCAATTCACATATTGAACATCAAGAATCTTTTGTTCTTCACTCTATTCAAGAAGATGAATACTGGAAGTTGGAACATATGTTAAATCAGGTTTGAACTTTTTTTTATTTTTTGAATTTTAAATTAAAAACTAATTGTTTTTATAAATAAAGTTTATGCGTCAAGCAATACCAATATTTGAGATACTACATCCTGGATGTATTGGCATTTTTTATTTTGATCAATCTACTAATCACAATACTATGGTAGCAGATGTACTAATCATGATGAAAATGAATTTAAGTTCTGAAGATGCATAATCTAAGATGCGTGACAGTTAGTATGTTAATGAAAATGAAAAAAGACATGTATAATCAATACTATTTCCTAATTATTATCTGATTAAAAAACTAAGAGATCAATCTAAAAATATTAAGCAAGTACTTATAGAACGTAATCTTTAGCTATCAAAGAAAGTTCATTTGGTATGTAAGAAATACTTAAAGAAACATGATGATCTAATAAGATTGGATTGTTATGCACAAAAAATTTTGTCATTCCAGCCTAATTTTTATGAACAATAATTAATATTGCATGAAGCAATTATAAATGTGGGACATATCTTTGAATATTATCCAAAATTCTATTGTGAATGCAATTTCATAGAGCGATACTGGAGATTTTTAAAGTGAGAAATCAGATACCTATGTAACTATAATTATACATACTTATTGAATCAGATTCCTAAAGTTCTCAATAGCATACCTATAATTACAGTCCGCAAATTTGTATATAAGTCATGGAGGTATATAGATATATATAATAAAGAGTTGAAGGGTAGAGTTGTCAAGTGGGCTGTAAGTAAATTTAAATCACATAGGTAATTATCAGAAAATATTGAGAGAATAATAGAAATTGAGTATAGAGAAGTGAACATAGAAAAAGAAGAAAATGAATAAATATTGATCATTTATAATAGTGAAGTAAACATGGGGAGGAAAGATAATAAATAAATATTAATAATGATGCCTTATTATTATGATACATCAATTGCATAATGATTAAATTAAACTTATTATTAAAATATAAATTAGTATATTACGTGTATATATATTTCACATGATATGCTGATTTATATTGCATGTAGTAATTTAAAATAAAATTTTGAGTTAAGACTTCCAGCACCATATATAATAATAATTATAGTTAATATAATTTTAAATTTATATTAATTATAATTAATAAAATATAGATTTGTTATATATAAATATTTTTAATTTTAATAATAAATATTTTTTATTTTTAATTCAAAAATAATTAAAATTCTCTAATTTAATATATATTCTTTTTAGAATTAATATTTGAATAATTTGAATAAAATTTATTAATAATTTAACTATATAAATATTTAAATAATATTTTTAATAATTAATCTTAATTCTTCAAATTTTTTAGAATTTTTACTAAAAACTTATATATATTATATATGAAATTAATTAATTTTTACTAATTATTAATAATAAAAATCAATTAGTTTATATATAATATATATATAAATTTCTAGTAAAAAATCTAAAAAATGTATATTAAACTAAAATTTTATATATAAAAAAATAATATATTTTATTAATTATAATTAATAAAAAACTAAAATATTATATTAATTAAAAATAATAAATTTTAATAAGAATTTTAATATATTATTAAATATAAGATAAATCTATTTATTATTATTGATAATAATACCAAATTATTTAATTAATCACTAAAATTACAGAATTCATATGTAATAAAAATAATAACAAATTAAATTATGAGATCAAAAAATTTAAAAAATAAATGATTTTTCAAAAAATAATAATAACTCAAAATTTTATATATAAAACTATCTTTTATATTTTAAGAAAAAATATTTCTTGCAAAATTTTCTTTAAAATAACTAATTAATATTTCTAACAAGATAATTATATTGAAATATTAAAAATTTTTTCACAAAAAAATCTAGTATTATCACTAGTAGTAATAAATATATTTTTTCTTAAATATATTATAAAAAATATTAAGTTATTATTATATTATATATATTTCAATAAATTTATAATTTTTTATATTATATATTTTAAAATATAAAAAAATATAATTTTTATTAATAATAATATCTTAATAATAATTCTTAATTTATATTTAATTAATAAAAGAAATTATTTAATAAACTTATTAAATTTTTAATTATTATAAACTCTTTCATCTTTGATAATTGAAATTTCATAAAATAACTAATTTTTATTAATCAATTTAAAAAAAATATCAACTTTTTAATTAAAAAGCAATATATAATTACATGATCTTCAAAATAAATTGAAAAATTCTTGATTATTGAAATTATAATTGTTACATTTTATGTTAAGAATAATATATTATCACCATTTTTTTAATATTTGTGATTACTTACATAATAATAATGATAATAATAATAAAAGTTGAATTTGTCTATGAAATAATACTTCTCTATGTAAAAAACATTTATATGCAAAATGCGTGATGTGAATTATTTACCAAGAAATTTATCTGTGAACTCTTTCAAATAAAATAGAATGCAATTTTATTTTTGATAATGATGATGGATGGGGTCGGGATCAAATTCTGTATCGGTGAAAATGAAAATAATTAAGATAAAATTTTGAAAAAATTTCAAAACAATAATTTTTAGGCAATGGTCCTAAATATATATTAATATACACGTATATGTATTAACATCGTCTATCTTTTTTTCTAGACGACTTGAATATAATGCTAATTTTAGGATATGGATATGTATAATATAAAAATGATAAATGCTCAAACGTTAAGTAATCTCCACATTACAGCAACACTTAAATGATTTAAGCATGATATTGCAACATTCCCATCATTTTTAGCGCGTGATGCTCGACAACATGCAATTGTTCATTTTGATATGGTTTTTCTGAATATTTAACCAAAACTCTGATTTGTTACAATTCAAAGCTTCCGTTGCTCACAAGATCCAGCATCTGTTCAACTTGCATTCTAGCACGATTTAATGCTTCTCTTGCATCACTAAATGAAGTTGGACTTGGTCGTTCGTAAATGAAACTTGGTGATGATGATGTAGATGATATTGAAGATGCCGACGAGCTTGCTTTGTGTCCTTTGTTTGTTATTGTTGATGTTTTATTTTTTAATGGACTTTTGCCATTTATTTGAGAAGATCGTTTTGTTGCTGATGATGTTAATCCAGGCGTAGGAAGACCAGCAGTTCGCGTAGTTTTAGGATTTGATGATTTTCCTGTTTTCAATGTTGAGTTTTTCGGTGTCATTTTGACAGTTCCATTTTTTGCTGCTGTTGTGGTTGTTGCAGGTTTTGCACCAACTTTTGGCGTAACTTCTTCACGTGCAGTTCGAAATACAGACATTTGAGCACTTAAACTTTTAAGTAAGTCAGTGTCAGCTGCTCGTAGTATATCAGTCAGGACAACAGATTCTTCTTCAATAGAGGTACCGTGGCTACTTACACTGGCTGCACGTGATTCAGGCCGTGATACGTATCCTTGGCTTGGTGTGGACACTACCCGTTGATGATATTTTCGATATTCATCAGGACTTGGAGATCGAGTTGACGAATATGAGGTATCACCAGAGGAACGAGGAACCGAAGCTAAAGGTGATCTTCCGGGTGTTGCATACAATTGTCGTCCTCTTTGTGATGATGATGACGAAGTACGATTGTTATCTAATGGGGATGGTGATTGTACAATAGAATATCGCTTAGAACTAAAACGACCATTCATTTCAGGTGGCACGTCACCATCATCGTCAATATAAAAACCATTTCTTGACGGACTGTTATGATTATCATTCTGGTAATGCTCTTTATCATCGTTAATATTCCATGGTTTCAATGCAGAAGATTTTGTATATCCTATAGACGATGTCAAATAGAGATCTTCTTTAGCATTTTCAGCGACAAAAGTTTTTCTCAATCGTGAATCATTCGAATAATATTCTTGTGGAGTGGGTGGCAAACTTGGCGTAGACACAGAACTATTCGAGCTATAAGTAGATCTCGTCTGCAAATTATCAATATACGATGGCAAAGGATGCATCGGTGATGAATGTGGATGTGAAAGTAATTCTTCACGTAGTCCCGATGTAACACTTTTATTATGTAACGAGGAAGCCTGTGACGAGTATGATGTGTTTCTTGAATGATTACTATATTGATCGTGCTCTCCGAATTGACTTCCGCGATCGCTGTAACGATCAAATTCGGAGCCTGATTGACTGCCTCTTTCACTGTATCTATCCTCTTCTATTAACTGACTAACACGATTTCTATACCGAGGATCATAATCATGTTGTCGCTGTTGTTGTTGTGTTTCACGGCGAGAATCATCATAATAATGATGATCGCGAGAACGATCATCATATAATTTTCCTCGATAATCATAGTCACGAGGAGGCTGACGACTATTATTATTATAATCCATATCACGATTACTATGATTATCATAATCGTAATCTCGATCGCGTCGATTATTAAGATAAGATAGTTGATCATGTGATTGAATGTCATAGTAATTATCACTTTGACGATATTCAGAGTCTGTTTTATAATTATCATATTTCGTATCTTTGTTTGAACTATTGTAATATTTATCTCTTGAAAATCTCTTGTCAATATTATTACTATTATACTTGGAATCAAGTTTATCATTAAACTCATAATCATCATAATAATCTCGAAATTCAGCAGAAGTGGCTGGTCGCTGAGGAAATGATCGACCATTATTATAAGAAATTCCTCTAATTGACTTTGAATCCGTTACTGTAGGCTGAAGCTTAGTTGATGATGATGTATTTTTCTCTCCTATACTCAACCATTTGAGTGGTTCCGGCAACGACGGAGCAGACCAAGACCCTCTTCGCTGCAATTTTGAATCTGTCTCTTTTCTCTTTGGAATACTCTCTTCACGCACTTGATGTCCATACTCCTTCCAATCAACAAATTCACGTTTATATTCCGACATCATTGGGTTGGTTAGTTCTTCAGCTGCCTCAGCTGTTTTCAGCTGATCACGTAACGAATACATTGAGTATGATCGTGATTTTTTGGAGAGTCGGTTTGCTTCTAGCGCTACTATTTTTTTTGTTTGGTCGTCGAGGCTTGATGCTAGGACTGATTCTTTTCGCTATGGACAATATTAATATTTGGTTATATTAGTGAACATGATTTATTCCTTATCGAATATCAGAAAAAAGGTATATTACCTCTGCTCGCAGCGATCCTTTCCATGAATTATTGTGATCACGTGGAGTAGGAATTCCAGCAGTTTTCTGCATGAATTTCGCAGCTGCGACACCAAAATCTTCAGGTTCAAGCTTGCTATTAGGTTTTGTTTCTACGAGTTTATTAGCCGGTGTAATAGTAGAAGAATTACTGGAATAATTACTAATATTATTACTGTTTGATGAGCTCGTCATTATCTCATCAATCAATTTTGGAGGTTCGGGCGTTTTTGCGGGAGTTTCTGATCTTATATTTAATGCGGACGAAGAAGGTCGTGATAAATTATTATCTACTGGTGGTATTGGAGTTGGTGGTATTGGCGTGGGTGGATTACTATTACTAATACTATTGTTATTATTATTGTTATTAACGGATAATGATGAAGATGACGGATTCTCTTTCCACGTAAATTCACGCTGATATTCAGATTTTGCTCGTTCCAGTTTCGGCCGAACAGCAACCATCGGTAACTTCCATTGATATGAATTCTGATATTCGCTGTTATGTATTTGCGGGGAGCCGTTGCTGTCTGGGGAGAAATTAATGTTACTTGGTGGACCAATTGCAGTTGGAACTCCTGCTGGTGCGATATTTGAGATTTCTGGTGTCGTTGTCGATGATGTAGTCATTTTATAATCTGATTTGATTTTTAGAATGGGAACCTATACATAAAGAGGTTCTCCAATTAGTTAATTAAATGATATCAATCAATCAATCATTCAATTGTAATACTAAAATCGAGAAAAAATGATCGACCATTATTCGATACCGTTAAAAATATATTAAATATTATGCATATCGACTTTTTTGGGGGGTGGGGGAGAGAAAAACGTTATTTTTGCATTGACGTACCGTTTCTCCTTATGTAAAAAAGTGAATTTTTTTCCGACAACCGCCTGATTTATGTGTGTATACCGAGAAAAGAGTCACTAAGATTTCCTGGTCCTGGGCGCTGAAGGAACACTAACAGTCAACAACAAGGTTGTTATGTTGTTGCTGCCCTTTTAAAACGATACCAAAAATCTCACGAATGTAGAAAAGCTCAAAGAATAATGTTGAACACTATTCTTATTATTATTATTGTTATTATTATTGTTATAATAAACGATAAATGTAAATGAGATAATGTTTTTTAAATAATTGTGTAGTAAGAATGATAAATAAGTAATGGGTGGAAATAAAGTTATAATAATTTAGTTATACAAATTTCGAGATTTGGTTAAGAATAAATAAATACTCCAAACTAAAAGGTGAAGAAAAAAATATAGTTTAAATTGACAGAAACTCTAATACTGAAGCACTAAAGCGTGTAGTTTTCTCTTTTTCTCGAGTTTGTTAAAATGTTTATAGGTAGGAAGATAAAAAATACAAACTTTCAAATTTACAATGTAAAAATATCGATATCGAAGTCGTAAGCTTAAACAGTTAAAAAAAAACAAACTGTAAAATGAGTAAAATGTATGTGAAGTAGTACTAGCAGTGAGTTGAGAAGAAAAAGTGAACTAATTGATTCTGTTGTTATCAGAGATTAGGTAATACATTAAATTAATATATTTATTAAGGCGTTGAATAAAATTTACTATACATCCACACACACACACACACACACACACACACACACATATATATATATATTTATATTTATTATACACATATAAATATATAAGTGTATGTAACGTTGATGAATGGAAGATTTTTTCCAGACTTTAAACGCGGGAAAGAGAAGTATCGCTTAATGTTAATGTTAAGAAGAGATAATAATCAAGGAATTTTTTTTCAAAGGAAAAAGAAACCTCAATCAGTTCATTATATTGCTATTACTACATTATAATAAAATATTATATATATATTATACATAATATAAAATTTATTTAGCGAAAGTTGGTTTTTGTAGATGTTAATCTTTCTGTGTTTGTGCGTGTGTATATGTGAAGACTTTTGAAGCAATGCATTAAAGGGGTTTTTGTTGCGTTAAGTAATGTCGATGATGTCGACAGTCTACTAGAAATTAGAAGTGTAAAGGAGAGCGGCTGCTCGCTCATTTTGGGTAAAAGAGAAACGTTACGACATAAAAAAACCGGTTTTTTAAAGAGTAGGCGGTTAATCAAACTAACTATAAACGACGCTCTCAGGCAGTCACAAACTAGACCATTATATCATCATCATTTTTAACTACATATAATAATATATACATATACACTTTAAAATGAATAATGGAGATGATTCCTATACGTATAATGCATATAGCGATAAACACAAATCGGTTCAACAATAATCACAAAAGATGCATGTTCTCGTTCGGGGTTCAGTATATTTGATTTTTGCTTTTTAGCATAAAATTTTCAGAATGAAATAAAGTTCGAATGAGTAAATGATTTTTTTTTCTCGTGATCGTACAAAGTCAGTCAGTCAATTTAAAATTTTATCAATCACACAATCAAGTATATTGTCTTTCTTCCCTACTTACTCCTTGTTTAGTTTGTGGATCAGATCACATAGCGATAATTATTAATTTTTTCGATCATTAACTGGGACGAAAAAGGAATTTCTCACCAGAATTATTTCTTGATATTAAACATTTGTGCTTAGGGTTAGGGGAGGTATTGTTCAAAAAATATTTATGTTGGCATGCTTTTGGGCACTGAATTAATGGATTAATACCTCATTTAATTTAGTATTATCATTATCACAAAAATTTATTTACATTTATCGTTGGCCTATTGTTCTCGTAATATTGTGGTTTCCAAGTTTGGCCAAAATCAAGTAGTAGTCTCATTTCTCGATTCACATAAAAATGTAGTCGTGCCTAAGAATTTTATATTTATACGTTTTCATTATAACTTTTATTTACCTAACCAAATGTGTAACTAGAATGTCAAATGAATTTATATCAAGGTATTACTTGTGATTTCCAATTCGAGTAAGGAGTTTGGCTATTTAAAGTAGATTGCAGGAGTTGAACGTGATGGCGTAGAGAAACAAAATTTAAAAGCAATGAACTCATTAAGGAAAATAGTTTTTAAATTAACCAAGACCCATGATACCGAGATGTATTGCTAATTATCTTTACATTCTAAATAACACCTTGGCAAGATTTTTCATTGCAGAGTAATATTCCACACTTTGAATATAACGCAAAAAACGTTTCAGAAAAAAAGAGAAGGATTATGCATGCGCAAATCTGTGATACAGGGAAGAAAATATCTCATTTTTTCTGTATGCATAATCAACCCACACTACTCCGCCTACTTTATTATCTCCGCCTACTTTATTATGAAATTAGCCTCTGCTTCATCAATAACCGCCTTCTGCAGAGCAACAACGACGACAACGACAATAACTACCACCACATCATCATCATCAATATTATCAACATCAACACCAGCATCAATATAATGAGTAATTCTTGTGTGATAAAAAAAGACAATGATACAAAGTTTAGTATGATTGTGATCAAATAAAGATAAAGAGAAAGAAAAGAGAGACGTTGTTACGATCATCACCATATAAATAATAATAATAGTAATAATAATCATCATCTTCATTATCATATAATAATCATAAAGTACAAATTATTGTTACACCTTTGCTTTACTTTAATTAACGATTCGCATATCAATTCAGTCGAGTTACAGCATCGAACGATTGAGTAATTCGTTCCGCCATAATGTTTTGCTTTTAGCGCCAAATCGATAATTTATCTAAAATAAACATTTAAGCAAATTTGCCCTGCATAAAAATAAAAAAGGTTGCGGATTGAATCAGCGCAGATAATGAAAAACAAACGTAACGTCATCCATTTCTTTATGCGAGATTCACCTTTTATTCTCGTCTTCTCACTATTTGTTCATTAATTTCATTACCCATTTATCGCTTTTATCTTCTTGTCATTGTCATCGTGGTTTTTTTTTCACTTTGGTTTTTTTTTCACTTGTTGGTATCGACAACAATTATGTCGTGCATCATAACCATCATATAAAAAAGAAAAAAGCAAAAACGCACCTATTAATTGTTCTTTGCCATAACCAGTAGAATGATAATAGTAATGCTTTTTTACTTCCATTCGCATATCTGTCGCTCGTATGATTACTTTACGATCAATGTTAAATAAATAATGATAGAGTTATCTAAAAAAAAAACAATGAAAAAAATTACGCATGCAAGTACATACAATCACAATGTAATTCATCATTTATCACTGAAAATATGTAATGTAATGTATCGCCATAGAAATTAAGAGTACAATAATAATGACAATGATAATGGATTCTTTTCGTTTTCTTATGATTCTATAACCTGATTGTGTTTACTTAACATGTATAAATGAATATCTATTGGTACTTTGCAATCTTCGAATATATAAATAATTGTTATTGGAATTTTAAAATTTAAACTGACATACAGATCCTATGATGATAATGCAGCATGAAAACTTTAACAATATTATTAATTTAGAGCTAAACATTACATTACGTTATATTAAGCTGTTCTCGAAAAATTCATCTTTGTGTGAACGTTCGTATGGCATATACGCTCAACCAAACAGATCTAAAGGGCATAATTAGTTTAAGAAGACAGGGAGAGTAAATTTTTGATTTTGAATTATGAATTGAAATATTATTTTAAAACATGGAGAAAAATTGTTGATAAAGAAGAGTGATCAAGATTTTGATCTTGTTGACTGAGATATATTATCAAGATTATTAGAATTATATGGAAGATAACAGTAATTGTGATTGATGAGATGAATTGTTGAACAAATTATTAGACTGTGTGATTGGTATTGCTTAATCTTAGTAATTGCATTATTATTATTATTATTATTATTATTATTATTATTATTTATATGGTGATGATCGTAACAACGTCTCTCTTTTCTTTCTCTTTATCTTTATTTGATCACAATC
>CAJVPS010000921.1:0-18643 GCA_910591765.1 Ambispora leptoticha | reverse complement strand
GTATTTTTAATTTATAATAACTTACTGGATAATAATAAAAAGATGACTCAATACTATCAACTTGAATATTTATTTTTAACTCAATCATATAAATATTTAAAGAATATATCAGAACTTAAAAAAAGAATTAAAGATTCACTTAAAAAATGTATATATAATAAGCTATATAATATCACTCAAAAAGTTTTTTTTATTTATTGATTTAAAGTAAAAATACTTGATAATTAATTTGATTTTATATTATCCAAGTTATTTTATTTGAAAAGAAAGAGATATTGAAAATTATTATCTAATTTTTGCAGAAGTAAAAATCTTCTAAAGAAGAATTATATATTATTATAATGACATAAAATTTTTTAATTTTATAATCTTTTTTTGATATGTAAAATTTTATTTTTTCTCTAATTTTATAATTTATTATATAATTATCCTTATTTTTATCTAATTATATATCTATTTTTTTTACTATATTTATCTTTTATAATTATATTTCTATTTTAAATATTATATTTTATTTTCTTAATTTGAAATTTATATTTTAATTTATATTTCATATATACTTAATACTTAATAGAGTAGTATAGTTAAAGATTCTTTTAATTTTTGGTAAAATAATAAAATATCAGTATTTTTATAAAATGATAAAATATTAATATTCTAATAAAATAATAAAGTATTAATATTTTGATAAAATATCAAAATATTAGCATTTTAAAAATATTAGCATTCTGAAAATACTAATATTTTAAAAATATTAGTATTTTAGCATATTAAACAGATTATAGATCTTTCTAGTTAAAATATATTAAAGTATATTAACATATATATTTAGATAGTATTAAATAATAATATTATAATGATTTATATATTCAAAAAATATAAAAGAATCTACTATCTCAACTTAAAATAAATAGTTTTGAATTGAATTATTTGAAAAATATAATTAAAATGCTTATTATCATAATAATAATAATCTTTTTAAATTTTTTTTCTAATTATACTAGTATTCTTTCTCTCATCCAATTTTATTTCTTTAACTATACAAAGTTAATTTTAATTTGAATATAATATTAGATTTTTAATATTATTTTTATATTTTTAAAAATAAAAAATCTTTATTATAAATAAGTTATACTTTTTGTTTTATTTATTTTATTTTTGAGAATAAAAGATTTTTACTATAAATAAGTTATATCTTTTTAGTTATTTAATTTGTTATTTATCTTAGTTTTTATTTTTCTTTAATTATAATTTTCTTTGATTAATAGTAATCTTATTATTTAATCATTCTAAATTCTAAATTATATTAATTAATATGACTTTATTCATTAATCTTTATAGTTTTCTTGATTTTAATTATTTTTTTCTTTTATTTATTTATCTCTTATCTATAAATATTGATATAAATCTTAGAAATCTTTATAAGTATTAAAGTTATAGTCTAATTTTCTCTCTTTATTATTTAATTCAGTCTCTTCTAATTCAATATTATTAAGATAAATTCAAGTAAAAACTTATTTATCAGATTTATTATAATAGTAATCTTTTAATTTCTTTTCTAGTTATTTTAGTATTCTTTTTCTTATTCAGTTTTATTCCTTTAACTATATAAAGTTAATTTTAGTTTTGTTATAATATAATATTAATTTTGATTTAAGATATTGATTTTTATATTTTTGAAAGTAAAAGATCTCTATTATAAACAAGTCATATTTTGATTTTATTTCTTTTAAAAAATAAAAAATCTCTATTATAAATAAGTCATATACTTTTAATTATTTTTATTTATATTTTTATTTATCTTAGTTATTTTTTTTAACTATAATTTTTTTTAATTAATAGTAACTTTACTTATTAATCATTATATATCTTTAATATAATTAATTAATAGTAATTTTACTTATTAATCTTTATAATTCTTTTGATTTATATTATTTTTTTCTTTTATATATTACTCTTTAATTATAATATTTATAAATATTAATATAGATCTTAAAAATTTTTAGCAGTATTAAATTTATAGTCTAATCTTTCTTTTTTTATTTATTATTTAATTCAGTCTTTTCTAATCTAATATTATTAAGATAAATCCAAGTAAAAATCCACTTATCAAATTCTCTGTAACAATATAATTTAATTTAGTTTAATTTTTTTAATAAAAATATTAAGAAAAATAAATAAAAAATAAATCTTTTAATAATTATATATTTGATTACTAATTTTTTTCAAATAATTATTTTTAACTTATAATTATTAAAATTAATTTATAAAATTATATTTTAATAATATTATAATATTTTTATATAAGTATAAAATATAATTAAAAAATTAAAATTATTATTTAGATTATAAATATTTTTATATTAAGAAAATTTTTATTAAATTAAAATTTTAATATATATAATATATATATAAAATTAATTTTAAACTTATAAAAATAATATAATTTTAAAAAATTTATATAGAATTTTATAAAAATTTTAAATTTATAAAAAGATTATATTAGTCAAAAAATCTTTAATCTAATTTTTATTTAATATTCTGATATTTATCTTTCTAATATTTTAATTTTTAATATTTATTATTTTTAATAATTTAATATTATTTCTTTAATAATTTATTTTTTGATAATTTATTCTTCTAATAATTTAATATTTTAATAATTTAACTTTTTAAAATTTAAAATTATAATAAAATTAATTTTTAATTTTTAAAAAATTAATTTAATTTCTTATTTATTTTAAAAAATAAATTATTAAAATATTGAATATATTAAAATATATAATTATTAGAATATTATATTTTTAAAATAAATTATTAAATTATTAAAAGATAATTTGCTAGTATATTAAATTTTTTTAAAAATAAATATTAAAATATTAGAATAATTTTAATAAAGATTTATGTAAAATTTAAATAAAATATTAATAAAAAATTTTTAAATTTCTAATAAAATTATAAAAAATTATATAAAAATTATATAAAATATTTTACAAAGTTTATATAATATTATTAAAATAAGAAATATTATTTTAATAAATTATATTTTTAAGATATTAATTACTTAATATTAATAAAATAATTAAATTAAAAAAGTATTTTTTTATGCTTTATTAATTATTTTTATTTGAAATTAATTATTTTATAAGTTAAATTAACAAAAATAATTTAATTTATTATTATATTTAATTCTAAAATTAGATTAACTAAAAAATTAAAATGTAATAAATATTATAGACTATATTGAATAATTATATAAAGCAAGGTATAATATTTTAAAAAATCTGTTTCAAAATTACTTATAAATATAATAATATAAATTATAATGCTAAATAAGAATTATTATTTTAACTATAAGTATAAAATATAGTTGCTACTTAAAATTTTGACTTTATTGAATAGAACTAGATATTTTTATTAAATAATTATAATTTATTATTATAAGTATAATATATTTTTATAAATAATAATATTTATTTAAAATATATTCTAATAAAAATTAAAGTTTTATTTAAGAACTATAAGTTTATTTATAAACTTTAAATATATTTATTATTCAAAATTAAAATATTTTTATTTGACTAATTATAATTTCTTATTACAAATATAATATATTTCTATAAATAATAATATTTTATTACAAAATTATCTTAATAAAAGTTGTAGTCTAGATAAAAGCTATAACTTTCTTTAATTATTCTTGTACAATTCTTATTAAATAATTAAAATATTATTAATAAATTAAAATATTTTAATTTTTAATAAAAATAATTTATTTTAAATATCAAATATTTAAGTAGATATCGATTTTTTATTATATATAAAATTGTAATCTAGACTTTAAATATAACTTTCTTAGTAATTTAATTTAAACTTGAATCAGACTCAAACTTAAAAAAAGTCTGGTTCAAGTCCAGTTTGATTTTTAAATCCAAGCTCAGCCCAGTTCAAGTCTGATTTGATGTTCAGTTAGAAATACTAGTGAAGTATTACTAAAATTTTAAAGATCTTATGACAAAAGCTAATAAAGCCTTCTCTTTTGTTAAGTACAAAAGAAATAAAGACTATCAATTTGGTTAGACATGAAAGAAATTAAAGCCAATGTATTGTTAAGTTAATAATTTATTATTTATTTTTCCTTTAAACCAAACGTTATACCGTCTGTTTTGTTTTATTACACAACTATCTAAATTACAAATCATGATTTAATACAAATTGCGTGGGTCTAAAGCGCAAAATGCGAAATCATAAGTTTTATCCAAAGAAAAAAATCTCAAAAAAATGTAATAGCATATTATTATAAGAATGAGAATTAATTTTTTAATTATTATGAAGTTTTAAACGATAATCAGAATCTTGGGATTGTGGAGCCAGAACTCTTTGAAATAAAAGAAAATTATTTGTCGATATATTAAATAAACAATAATTTAGAACCGAATTGCCAAATTTACTTTTTTCAAAGGAACATGCACGATTAACAATTGTTTCACGTGCGTACGTACATGCACGATTAACATAACGTATAGGGCACGCTGCTCTAAAAAAAATTGCATGTACATGTATTGTTCGTTTCAGACCATACACAATTAGTAATTAATTTACTAAATGAAATTCTTAAAATGTATAAACATACGATCGTATCATTGTAATTTTCACACGATAATACATGTACACGCGTTAAGGATTTGGTTGCTTTGTGATCAATGTGATTTCTTAAATGGTTTGACGGCATGAAAGATCCATTGAATTATTTTATTAGGAAGAAGTAGGATGGATATGCGAAATTCCTGCTCTTTTTGCACTTGCAGATACTAAGGTTTTCACTCTAACATATCGTCAATATCATTGGCGATTGATCCTTCTTTTGTAAAGACGAACCTCATACACAAAGTATGTATAGAATTAAAAGCGATGTTAATACGTTCGATCAAATGCAAAATTCAGTTACGGCAATGCAATCCTTTAAATTATCGAGTGCATAAGTCAACGTGAATTTGAAATCTGCATCGAAAATATGAAAGATATGTTATGTTTAAACAAAATTGTAAATGTTGAAATGAATTCGTCGTAAAAGGAAGGTAGAAACATCTTGTTTATATCCGTTCGAATTGGAAACGTACCCAATATCCATTACTTGTTGTTACTTGCACTCGTAAAAAATGGTAATGACTCACTTGAATCGTTAGCGAAAATGACAATCGAGACCAAATACACAATAAGATCCCATACATTCAATAAAAAATTTCCGACATAAGGTATAATAATAAAGATATGGATATTTCTAATAGAATAGCATATGCATGTATATTTTAAATTTATAAAATTTTGACCTTGAATTTTGTATTTTATGTTTTATTTTTTTTTTGCTTTCTCAAATTAAGTTCATCAATAAGAATAGATATTGCCTGTTTTGAAAAAGACGCGCTTGGATAATGCACGCAAAGCTGGGAAGTTTTTCAGTCACATCGTTGTTTGTGTTTAAGACACTCAATTTCGAATTATAGAGAAAACAATCCGAAGTTTCGGAAATAAGCTTGATTTCATCGTTGGACGGTAAACATGATAGATTCAAGGAGTACATGCATGGAATGATACTCAAGTACCCGAATTTTTTTTTATCATTCTTGACGATAAAGCCTGCAACACAAATTTATTTTTGTTTAGTCATTTTAGGAAACGAGTACAAGGCGTGCGTGCCTATGTTTATTGTACAAGATTTGCGCCTGTTTTTCTGCTATTACAGCCATTCGTAAAAAATTTTCAAACTATCGCAGATTTATGTCTGGTTATAGTAATTTGAACTCAAACGAAATGATATTGTGTATACGAGGTAATTTTTGAAGCTTAAAGTGTAATTTTTCGACGTGAAACACAGTAACCTTTAATAAATAAAACCAAATGCACATATATTTATTTATTTGCCATCATCACTGTGAAAAAGACAAATCGAAAAGTATTTTGATTTGAGTCCTAAATATACAAATGTCCGTTTGTATTGACTCGTATTTTTCAATCTAGTTCGTGTGCGCTATAAAGGGGCAATCATTTTTTGTTGTGGAGAATTTTATCACATCAACCAATTATTTTTCACTATTATTATGCATACATGTAACCAATTTTAATATTACAATTATCTATATACATGTATTAGATAACATGTATTAGATAATAAATTTGATTTGTTTTAACATAATTGAGATATATGATTCTGAAAGAGCCTGTTTAATTGCGTTAGAGGCGCGAGGTGATCTGTATGTTACTCTGGGCTTTCAGGAGTGGAAAAACAACCTTTGTGGAAACTTTGCTTCGTTTTCCTTTAATTCCTTATCAAAATTTGGCGTACAGCAGCATCAAATTCTTTGTCAAAAAGAATTTCGGTGCGACTGTCACGTCTGGTTTACTACGTAATAGATATATATTAGGTTTTAGGAAGACGTGATTGTGGAATTTCATCTCCTTGCCTTTATCTATCTATCTATCTCTATAGTAAGATTTCCTTTTAAGCTAGTCATTCAAGCGTTCAACATTTCTTATGTGTGACGGTTTCTCCTTGCGTGAGAAAATAAGCGATAATATATAGTCAAGCTTTTTAGCTTTACCATTTTACTAATTTACTCACGTCTACATTAATAAACACATAATTATCATAATTCTTTTATTTTAATTATTGACAAAATTTTTTGCAAAATCAGCAGCACCGCGCGCGCATTTAAATATGTTACAAAATCTTATAGACGGAACTGTTAACATTTTCAATGAACAACCAGCTGTATTAAATCAGAATGACAATAATGTTCTAACTGTGCTTTTAGAAGCTTATCAGCAATGATCACTTTTACACTTTTTATTTGAACTTTCATTGGATCATGATATTTTCGCTCAACGAAGTTCCTTCAATTTTATGACCAAAATATATATTCATCGACAATTTTCTTTATGTGCACCATTCATTCTTCTCAAATTCTCATTTTATCTCACTAGAATTTTCTGAACTTTAAACTTATTTGTAAATCAATAATATTTATTTAGATGACATAGATTCTGATAAAACTTAATTTAATCAATACAACTTTGGATGTTGCTTAGACAGACATTATGGCTGTCGAAATTCCATTTATTATTTTGACTTTGGACTATTTGATTCATTTCAACAAGATTCGCTTATGGGCTCAAAGATAATAAATACTTGAAGTTTCATGCTTCTGCCCTGAATTTGCATCCCTAATTTACATCATCCCTAATTAATCTGTTAAAAATAGACTTTGCTATTAGAATACATTATTATCCAAATTTAAACCTTCTATTAACATGTAGTAATTAATTAATCATTTCCAAAGCACTTTTTTAGTTTAATATATAATTTTTTTTGCTAAAATGCATCTCTTTAAAATAGATTTTGTTAGTCATTCTCTTAATTAATTTTTTATTTAGCACATGCACATGTATTATGATCGGCGATAGCAGACATATATTAAAAAGCATGTTATTGCACGATTGTATTTTTCATTGAAGATCATGATTTAATCAGTGTCAACTCAATTCGGGATATTTTATAACCTTCAATCCTCGTATAAATGAAATTGATTACTTTGTGTTTACTAACTTCAACTTGTATTATTGAGAGAATTTACATATTAACTTTAAATAAAATTTATATGATTAGAATCAGCTCTATTTAATGGTATATTTATATTTTCTAAATAAATTTGTTCACTTTTATGATTTGAATGTTGATCATTTCATCAAAATTGATATGAAAATAATTAAACACAATTTATGGCACAATAAATGATCAAATTTTGTAATTATTTTTCCACTAGAAATTCTGTAAATGTAATTTGAGTAAAATTGATCACTTTTGTATTTACTAAATTAGGCGCATTCAATAAAAAGCATATGTACTGTACATGCATAAGAAAATTGGATGCATGGTGCGCTACAATCAATGTTTAAATTTCGTTGATTTTTCCAGTTATTAATCTTGTCTGGATATTTTTGTCAGGATGATATATATGTATTTTATATTGTTATTTTTAACAGTAGAGTTTTCTTAATTGCAATTGATAATTCATGATTCAGGGAGCCAGAAATTTATTTTGGATAACAAGCAAAATTATTTTGATAATATAATAAATTTGAATTTAAAATTTTTAAATTTGAATAAAATTTTGATATTAATGATTTATTATTATTTGGATATTAATAAAAAAATTTTGGATAATATTATAAAAATTTGAATATTGATTTATTTTTTGTTATGTTAAAATATAAAATATTAAGTATTTTTAAATAATTCAATATATAATTTTGCCTATTATCTTGTAATATATTATCATAAGCCAAATACTACATTTTATAACACAAGAAGAAATTGATAGAAAAATATAATCAAACGCTATCTCACTCAATAGAAAAAGTCGTAATTAAAGATACCTGCCGTAACTATACCTGAGAGTTGCAACTCTAATTACGGCTATAAAAAATAGATTGCAACTCTGGATAGTGTCATGCAAGCTACTTTCTAAAATGTTGGATCTAGAAAAATAGGATGGTGAGAGCTCTGACTGAAAGAAGAAATTCTCAATTCATTTCAAAGATCTCTCATGTTAGTTCTTTCGAAAGTGACGAGAAGAATTAGGTTTAACGAGAATGACTGACATAGAATTGCTTCAGAAATATGAATAGTTTTGGCTTGATTATCAACACAAGAAGAAAATGTTGAACATATTGATAAGCCAACAAACAAATCTCGAGAAGAATCAAACACAAAGACTCGATTAGTCTTATTTAATACCAGTAGACTAGATTATTATGGATGAATAAGATTTTGGTAATTATACTTCAAATATAGTAGTGATTAATAGACTAATAATGATTCTGGAAGTTATAACTATCAAATTAATATTGTATCCCCCTTGAGAAAGATTGAACTCCAGCGAAGAATATTATGGGCTTAACAATTGTTGTAATTATTCCATTCTTACTGAATTTACTATTAATATTATAGTTCTTTGTATTGTATAATCAGTATCGCCATTGTTCATTATCATTTTAAATAGAGAAAGTCTGCTGTTGCATTCTCCATTTTCTCTTTTAAAATCTATTTATGTGAATTATTTATTTCTTTTCCATACACTTGATTGTCATTTCTGATGTTGGGTATTACATATATTTTAGTTGCACTTATTATTATTTAAGTTGATATGTATTACATGTAATAATTGATTTTCTTTTTGTTGTATTCGTCTTTTTCTTCCTTTTCACTTATTATCTCTTCCTGGATTTAAGTTGATTGCATTTTCTTTTAAAATTTTCTGGTTGTCAGATGGAGAAAAATCAGAATTGGTCAGAATAAGTGTCTCACAAATGCTATTGAACTCATAAAACTGTTTAAGTTGATATCTATTCATAGTCAATTTCAATGATTGATTGCTAGAAGATTGCAGTCGAATATGTCCCATTTTTCAGTATTTTGTGAATATAATACCATTCTCTACTTCATTGCAGTAGAAACTTATTGCTATGGTAGCACGCTGTTTCATGTAGTAGATTAGAACTTTCTCTCCGATATTAAACTGAGTATTAGTTCATAAGCAACGTCATGTCTTTCCTTGGAATGCTATTGTTAGCTCGTTATATTAGCTTGTGCTTCACGTATTTGATTTTGTTAAGTAACCAATTAACTCGGAAAGGTGTATATCGAGTATAGCATTCTGCAATATCTGACACGCATCCCAATTGCTTTCTCTTTGGACACAATACTTTTGCAAAACTCGACAAAAGAATTTGATGAAATCTTTCAACAATCTCATTTGTTTATGGATAATATGATAAGACAAATCTTTGATATATTCCAAACTGACTAGTCAATTCTTTAATGATTTCTGTGATGAACTCAGGCCGTTGTTCATTTGAATTTTCTTTGAGCATTCATATCATCAAATAATATCTTCGAATATAAATTTTGCCACTGTTATCACTTTCTTGTTCGGTATGAATCGAGCTGCTGGCTATCATATTAGGATATCAATGATGACTACAAAGTATTGATTTTCTTTGCCAGTCTAGCTATAAGATCCTACAAGATCTATAAGTATTCGTTCAAAGGGCTGTCCGATTTTTGTCAAATGCAATAGCTATTTATTTATCCGGGATCCTTACGCTGACAAGTTAGACAAGACTTTTACGAAGTCTTTAATTATAGCTTTCATTTCCTCTATCAGTATTTCATGACAATTCTTTGATATATTTCTTTGTATCTGAAGTGGGCTGATAAGAAGGTCTCCATGAATATACACTCCCGTCTCATAAGTCACCGAACACCCTCTAAATTTTTATTAAATCTCGAATAACTCAGTGAAGAAGCATCCAAATGCCATTAAATTTAAATTGACGTTAACAG
Organism: Ambispora leptoticha; assembly: GCA_910591765.1. Lineage (NCBI taxonomy): Eukaryota > Fungi > Glomeromycota > Glomeromycetes > Archaeosporales > Ambisporaceae > Ambispora > Ambispora leptoticha. Next base: position 8,241 of record CAJVPS010000921.1, on the reverse strand, counting down.
ACATTTCAATGTCCACATACAAAATTTCGATATACTTTAACTTTAACAATTATAACGTTACCTAAAACCCATTTAAATGCAACCGAATTCATTGAAAATCGAGTTTCATTATCTGAATATTTAAAAATTAAAATTTTTCACAACATCCTGCAAATATATATTTGATTGAAAGTGTGTGAAGACCTTTATCGAATTCCCAAATTTCAGAAAAAATCTAATCTCATTGTTGAGAAATTTATTTTTAAATTTATTATACGAAAATGTAACAAATTTTAATAAAAAAGACATTTGGGGTGGCATTCAAGCACTATTATGAAGTAAAAAAATTGTTAAAATATTTATTAATGCTTAATTGCATAAAACTGCTTTTATCCTATTATTCATACTAAGAGCTAAATTTTGATATATGTTATCTGGAATTTTTTCTCACTCATCTTGAAGATACACTGTCAATCCTCTCATTTTTGAAGGTGACTCTTGTTTTTGAATATGACATTCAAGTTCATCACATAGGTGTTTGATGGGATTGAGGTCTGGACTTTGTCCAGTTCATTTCATTACTATTATCCCTGAATTTTCAAAGAAACTCATCGTTAATTCACTGTTATAAATTGGAGCATGTCCTGTTGAAATTCATACTCATCTTTTTCTTCTTCAAATCTTCATATAAATGGTACTAGATAACTTTCCAGAACTTCTCCAATATATCTTTGACTGTTTATAGCTTCTTTAAGATGTATCAAGGGATCCAAAACAATCCCAGGTAAAGAAATCTCACACCATAACACCATCATCATCATATTTGACAGTTGGAATAATACAATCAATATCATATCTTTCCTTCTGCTATCTCTAAACACAAGTTCTGTTATCATTTCTAAACAAAGTGAAACGAGATTCATCACTTCATATCACTTTTTTTACTCACCTTCAGCCCACATCTTGTGATTTTGACACCACTGCAATCAATCCGGTCGGTTCTTTGGTGATATCAAGGGTTTTCTGGCAGTCACTTGATTATTACATCCAGCATCATACAAAATTTTTTTTTAATTGTTGAAATGCTGAATGCTATTCCAGTTGTTTCCACAAAGTTGTTATGAAATTGTCTGGTAGTTTGCTAATGATTCGATCGAATAATTCTTTACAAGATGGCACTTGTCTCTATTAGTTAATATTGGTGGTCTTCTAGTACGTGAAACAGGAGTTGCAGTGCAAGTTTCACAATATCTTTCTATTGTATTATGTATTGTAGTCTTTGGGTGGCCAGTTTTCTCTTCAATCTCACATTCTGAATATCCAAATATCCAGCTTCCAATAATTATTCCTCGTTTGAATTTGGCTAATTCTTGTCATTGAGCCATATTTACTAACAAAGTGAAAAATGAAAGCGTGAGTTTTTATAAAGTTTTTAGCAAGCAAAATGCCAAGCGATAGCGGAAAGGGCGGTCAAGCATGGATGTAATGTGAATCACATTTATATCATGAATGTATGTGCATGTGATTGGATTTATGCTGCCAATCATAGATAATTTTTAAAATTCGATAACTCCACAATGGTGCAAGCTATTAGCACAATCTTTTTTACTTTTATCGTGAAGCTTGATTTTTATGTTTCCAATTGCATTACAACGGGTTCTAAGTAGGTTAATGTTTTTGCTAGCTAATGTGGCTATTTGACAAAAGTAGCAGCAGCAGCATCAGCAGCCACAACCTCAGCAATGATATCCCATGAATATGCCTGTAGTTTATACTTCATCTGTTGTTGGACCCCAAGTCAATAATAATAATAATAATGAAGCGGTAAGCAAAAAACTTCAATCTTCTGTTAATATTCCTTGAGCACTTTGAAGTTTGCTTCGAATATGGTTTACCAAATATGGCATTTTAAAAGACTTTCTCTGTCTTGACTAGTCAATATGATGCACCACCTAATAATATCTCACCAACTGCGAGTCATCAGTTTAAAAATTTCTGTTATCATGTACGTCACTTTATCAATAGCAAGATTATCATCATCAAAAATGATTTACCTCTATTTTATTATTTGATTTTATTTAGATTTTGCAGCAGACTCAGCTCTCAGAAACTGTTATTTTTTTGTCACTTAAATAAGTCCAAAAAAATTGGTGAAAAATGGAACAATGTCTATTGGGGATAAGGGATCAGAATATTGTGTATTCACCGTTGCATTGATTTAGCTAGTAAGTTTCTTGACGATTTACAAATTAAACCTGATCAGAAGTGACAAATATTAGTGTCAAGGAACTTAACATTATGGGATATTTTGGATTGCAAGTTATTCGTGAGCGATACAGAATACAACCACTGGTGCAATGTCTTAATGAGTATACGCAAAGGCAGCATCAACAGTCACTTCATCAAAGGAATAAATCCGCTTCTAAGAAATGCTGCGTCGATTGCCATCACTGCTGAAGCTCAGCAACAAAGGTAACAACAACAATATCAACAACAATCTTGGACTCATAGACCAAATACTTTACAAACTTGCCGCAACAATAAATTCTTTAATTTCATAATCTTTGTGGTTTAACATTATCATGCAATTACTGTATATAGTTAATAATTTGGTATTGTAACATTTTAATTATTTTTATATTTAGCATTGCCAAAATTTCCTTGTGATTTATAATAATGTAAAAGAGCTTTTGAGACAATTATAAGCATACGTTGATGTCTATGTCAGAGCCATACGAAGCTATACCAATTTCGATTGTTCATCGTCGCCAGCCAAAACTACCACCACTAGCTCAAATGTACTCCATGCTCAGTCACACTACGGATCTGTTCAAGCTCAGCAAGGCTTAAACATAGTAAATGGAATCGGTGACTGCCTTCCCTTTTCTTGGATCTTGCAATAACACCAATAACAGTAATAATCTTCGAATTTCTGCTAAAAAGGTAGAAGAAGGTATCGCTGCTAATTCTAGTAGATCTTTTGGTTCGGCCCCTGTTATGATTGCTCCCCTGGTTTTGGTATTGTTGATGGGTTTGGCGCTCCAATCGTATTTTCTTCAATCTTCATTACGTCGTACACATCCATCGATCGGAGCCAGAATGGATTATAACAACACAGGTACTAAAGTTGCTGTAAATGCTGAGATGAGCGCCGCTAATATCAATTCGACGCGTGTTGTTGGCGGAGTTAGAATGTCACAAAAAAAATGATTTTACATGTAAACAGGATCATCTGTAATTTTATTTTTAGGAAGACCAATATTTTTATATTATTTAGCATTATTTTTTTTCTTTATCGATGTTTTCTTTATTTCTCAACAGAATTTGAAATTTATTTAAATCACTAGTGAAATCTCTGTATGACTAACACGTTACATGTTTTTTTTGCAACCATGTAATTTATTTTATAATAAAATAGGTTTTTTCTATTAATTAAACTTTTTGGTGAAATGTAACAGAACCCGGGTAGTTTTTATGGTAAATAATGACGCGTCTTGATATATAAAAACTCTATATTGTCGCGAGTTAATTAATATTCTATCTTTCTCTCGATTGTTGTATCAACAATAAGTCGCTCAGCAATTTGAAACGTTTAATAATTGTCGCAAACTACATGTACTAAGTCTCGAAATTTTAATGACAAAAATCCAGTAATTTCAAAAAACAATCAATCTTAATAAATTGAAAACGAATTTGGTAAAAAACAGGTAGTACACGATCCTCAAATAGATATAATAAAATATACATGCTAATAACATTGATGGCAAAAACAATACACCATGAAGAAATATTCTGTGATAAGTCTTTCATACAAAATAGCACATGTAAAAGATGTAAAAGACGAATATAAATTTATTGGCAATTTTTTAATAACATTTAACTTTTAGGGTCAGAAAAACTAGACAGCACTGTTTTAAATTTATTTTTGGAAGTTTGGAAAACATGAAATTAAATGTCTCTTGGACTATAATACATCTTCGAGATTTTTTATTTAACCCGACCACGAGTTTTAAATCGGGTCGGGATTATTACTTAACAATACAAGTCCTAAACTTAATCAACCCGTCCGTACGAGTCAGGGTCATACCTTGGATGACCCGAGTTATCATATCGATATATGATCAATAATACGACAAAAAATTCAGTCACATGACCAAATCGCAAGGACATTAATGAAAAAATTCAAAGCAGAAAAATAGCTTGTCATGTGTCTCAAAATTTTATCTATGAAGCTTCTTTCTGTTCTCTAATAAAAAAGATTCTTTGCAAAATTTTACTGTATCTTCTTACGTATAATATAATCTAAACGCTGGCCTTAACATTAATCTTTAATTCCTAATCAAAATGCTATTAATATTCATATCTTGCGATTTGATTGATTTACCCATTAAAAAATCATGTGACCGACAAAGTTTTGCCGTGGCTAGGTATTTATTACATGTAGTATTTTTAAATTTACACAAGCCGATTTTCTCAAGTTTTGCTACCAACGGAAAATTGCTGATGATCAACAATTATGACACATGCTGGAATTTATATTATTCCCACAGTATTAATATTATATCAACATGTGTAATGTAATAATAATCATGCTTGCAAATGACGTAAATTTATATTCCCACAGTATTAATATTATATCGACTTGAGTAATGTCATGTTGGGAATAGTCATTATTAATAGTGATCATAGATATCTTGCGAATGATGTAAATTTATATTCCCACAGTATTAATTATAGTGATCATAGATATCGTATTAATATTATATCGACATGAGTAATCATTTTAAATCCATCTAATCCATTTCCAAGACCAATTTCCGCCAATGGCCATAACTAAGTTGAGCCTTAGACAAATTCATATCGGCTGTTTCTTGAACTTTTTCTATTGTCACTTTTTTTTGCTCATCAGCTTCTTGATCTTTTAACCAATCATATTCGACCCAATATTTCGCATTGTAGTCATCCTAATCTGTATAATAATCATCATTAAACAGAATAATTTTTATTATTAATTAATTCGTATTAATATATTAATATAATATTAATAATCTCAATTACCTTTATTTATAATATCCATCCATCCAATGGAGCTTACAATAGCGAAGAAAATTGTTCTCGTTTAATTACAAATTTCTTCAATATTTGTTTTCTCCTCCTTTGTTTAACAATTTCACAAAGAAGTATCACAAAATTATAAAATAAAATTAATAAGAAAAAGTCTATAAAACTATTGTTTGTCATCTCTAAGATTCACCGGTTCCATATATTGGAAATTATCAATGTCACCATAGATATCTCTGGTAGCATCTTCTAAAAAATGACTTAAGACGAAACTATCAATTTTTGTTATATATATTGGACCGCCTTTTGTGAGAACAACAGTTTGACTGCAAATATCATGATATAAACTTTCATCAATTTTTAAATAAATTAATCCTCTAGAGATATCTAAAGTGAGTTGCAGTTGGAAACTCAAAGTTGAATCGGCAACTTGGACATTCTCGTATTTTACATATTGTACCGCTTTTTTGTTGTAGTTGCTTCTTGTTCCGGTATCTTTAAAGTGATTTGTTACTTTATCAAGAATGATATTTTCATTTATCTGAAAAGATTTATTCAGAGTAGCGACAGTTCTCACTCCTTCTAAAATATTAGGTTTTCTGTTTGAATTGGGATCTTTGTTTTCCTTCGTCTCTTTTATTCTCTTCAAGTTTTGGTTCATTATTTTTTTTAGAATGTCTTTGTAGAAAAATTAGTCCATAAGTCAAAGCAGCAACCGCCACTGCGTCTACAACATAAACACAGTCCGAGGAATCCCTGGGTTCTTTATTTTTTTTACGAGGTTGTAGAGATCAGTGCTTGCAATCATTTTTCAAAGTTGTAATGATTTTGTTTTTTAAAGGAAAAAAACTTGACACGAATTTTGATAAATAGCATATTGAATTAGAGGTAAATAGCTAATGAATAAAAAACTGCAAAACTAGAATTGTTTTCTGGTTGGGATGAAGGGTGAATGACAAATTCTTTATTTTTTATAATAATTAAAAAAAAATTTATTTGCTGATAAAGCAATGCGATCATCACGGCGTTTGAGTGATTTCAATTTTACGTGTAAGGAACCGGAACAAACCGTGGTTTAAACCGGGACCGTCCGGTTTGACTTTATGGTGACGCTGTGCTACAAGGGTTTGATCGTTGTTTCATAAACCAACTATGGGGAGCGTTAAAGCATAGTCCATCACGTGCTCCGAGTGGCTGATGTACACTTCGGAATCGATTCTCCGACTCTCCGAAGGGTGTATGTGCGTGAGAGTGTGTAATTTTGCCATGGCGCTGAACAAAAAATAAACTTCCTTACTTTCTTATTTTATTCCCTATAATAATTTCTCCCCCCCCTTTTTTCTTCACTTCTTATTCCTAATAAATTCTCTTTTTTTTTAGTAGGCATGAAAATGTTGTCAAAACTGTGATAATTAATTGGGGTGGGTCATGCTGTCCTGCGCTAGTAAAATTTTTTTTCTTTTTTATTCACTCGCTATTTACCACGTGCATTAAATTCACGTGATCATCTCGTGAACAAAAAAATGCGCTCTTGCTTCAACTGTCCCTTTGATTACTAGAAATTGCAACATGAACTCTTCTACAAGCCTTGCCTCTAATGTTTTTCCTATTTCTGCGACCCTATCTTCCTTTCTTACATCATTAATTCCTAATATAAAACGTGTGTTCCCTACACCTGCAATATTATCTCCCTTTTCCACGTCAACTCCTGATAATAAACGCGTTCTTCTCTTCAATGTCGCTCAATCAATTGAACTTCCAATGCTAGGATTCGACAATGAATGGTGGTCTTTGGTGTCGAATGTGTGGATTAATTATAATTCGAAACATCACATTAACGGTGATTCATGGAAAGTTTCACTTACCGATTCAATAAACACAAAAAATCAAGCACGCGTAGAGAGGACGTTACAAGTGATAAACGTCGGAAAACAGGGGTTCGGCCAGCAAATTTATGTTCCACCAAAATAAAAAATATATCGGTTCGTTGTGGAACAAAAGATAAGAATTGAATGATATCAGGAGAGTCCCAACCACACTCATACGTTAGAGGAAAGCGAGAGACTCAAACGATCACAAGTCGTTCGAAATCTGGTAGAACAGGAAGCGATAAAAAATTATCCATCACCGGCAATTGTCGAGGCAGTTAAGGAATACGCATCAAATGAATTAAATCTTGGCTCAAGCGTTAAAGAGTTAAGGCGAAGAGAGGTAATTAACATCAAGTACAAAATTCATCGATTTCACAATACCAATCTTCTTGGTAACGCCGAGCTAGAAGCAGATATAAATGATGCAGTTTTCTTCTTAAAAAAACAAAAATATCATGTCGAACGCTACGAAATTCCTCCCAAGGTTTTATTTTCGTGCATCCCGAACAAGCCAAAAAACTACAGCATTTAGGTCGGTTGACTCTTATCGATTCTATCCACAAACCAATAAACGCGACTGGCGTCTGTTCACACTATATATTCGCGACTGTTATGGGTGCTGGGATATAGGATCGCACTTCTTCGTAAGTAACGAGGATATCAATACGGTGGCAGAAGCATTAATTATAATTCGACAATTTGTACAAGGCTAGAAACCACGATATTTTCTCGCAGATCAAAGCAATGTCGAAGCAAATAGCATCGCAATCGCGTTTCCGGGTCCTCAAAACAACGAACAAGAATGTGACGTTATCTTCTGTACTGCGCACGTCATGAGAGCTTGGATGAGTAAAATCTACAAACCCGCGGCAAGATGATCAAAGCCATGCACAGAACATCGAAGATTAGTTGTGATGATATTATCAAAGAAGCGATTCTTCAGTGCCTTGTCTCCTCCATTCAACAATACATCATAAGACATTGCAATCACAAAAGTGTAAATAATGAAATACACATCAGCAAACACAACTTAAGCTACCTATAAAAAACGACCAGACATTATTATGCCCAACTATGGGCAATAATCATTAATTCGCAGAAATGATAGTGCATTTTTTTTGCCGTTTATTAAATAGAAATCATTTAAAATAAAATTTTATTCAAAACAAATATAATTGAATAAAAAAACCATAAAAACATTACACTACCACTTCGTATACACTCCCCCCCCCCCCCCCCCCCCCCCCCCCCCCCCCTCCCCCCCCCCCCCCCCCCCCCTTCCCCGCCACAACAACAAAACACCCCCCTCTGCTGCTCCACTCCCTCCCCC
>CAJVPS010000920.1:0-18647 GCA_910591765.1 Ambispora leptoticha | reverse complement strand
AAATAAAATGAATAAAATGTCAGTCATAAATAATGAAATTAATGGTATATTAATAGTATTAGAAATATTTTGCAAGTTGAATGGAAATCCATGTCAGATCTGAATAGAAATTCTTTTTCTTAGTTGTTGGTAACATTGAGGAGAAAAGATGTACTCGATATTGGTGTAATAGGTTGATTGGAGAATTCACTCGAGTGAAAGGAAGCCAAATAAAAATCTTTTCTGTGTGCAATGTATGCGCTGAAAAAAGATGTAGAGATCAAGCTACATCTTCCAATGAAATAGTGTTCTCTAACAGCAATGTGGAAAATAATCATGAGAGTATGACTGATGATTCGGGAGAGAAATATAATGGACTATTGTATGAGATTGAAGATCTGGAGAAAGTAATGATCACACAGTTCCGTGATTGTGAAGTCGAAGATAAAGTTGTAAAGTTTTCCATGGAAGTTGCTTTAGACTCTGATCTTATCGAAAAGATGATCATGCATTCTACTAGTACTCAAACTACATTTGACGAGAAGGGAACCTATCAACATATTCTCAATGGTCTTCTTGATCCTCTCGAGAGACTTTCTGGATATCATTGGGTGATTGAATGTTTCTATTTACACACTAAAAATGGTCAGCAAAAGAGATGTGCGACATATTATCTTTGCTGCAGCCAACGAAGAGAACATCGATTCAAGTGACCAAGAGACTAGCCAGTTAAGCATATCAGCGAAGCTAAACCTGCGATTCAAAGATTCGATTGCGAGGGTTCAATTACGGCCAGGATTGATCTCAATGAAGGATGGGTTTTGTTGACTATTCAGCATTTTGAAAAACATATATATCCCACATATCACAGGTCCAACCTATCAGAAAACGCCAAAGCGTGGATCAAGGAAAATGTGATTTATGATTTGTGTAAAAGTGAAATCTATAAATGACTTCGCAGAGAAAAATTAATAGATAGAAAAATACATACCTACCAACAGGTATATTATTAGGTTGCGCAATTCTCAAAGTAACAATATGTAACCGATATAGCAAATCAACTAAAATTCATAAAGAACTTCATTGAGCAGGATACACTTCAACGCGAAGGGTTCAAAGTCATTTTCTATCTTGAAAATGACTTTATTCGTAGTCTGGGATTTATTATACCTTTTGTGAAAAAGATTGGAAAAGATAATATTACGGAGCTCATCGTGGACTCGACATTCAAAACAAACCAGCAAAAATTTGAATTGTTTGCTGTAAATAATAACTGTGGTGGGTATGGTGTACCTCTAGCATACCTTTTCCTAGACACTTATATCGCATCAGAAGACTGAGCATCTGATCTAGCAAATGCAATAAACACACGTACTGGTACCTTACGAGAATTCTTTGAAGTATTGCGAAATGAGGGTATTCAACCAAGTTTTATATTACTGGACAAAGATGCTGGAGAGATAGCAGTGACACAAGAAGCTTGGTCATGGATACCAAACATTCAGCTTTGTTTATGGCATATTAAGCGTGCTATAAAAAAAAAATTAAGTGAGCAAAAATTTTATAGAAGTCAATATACAGCTGAGAAATCTAGTGAAGCTCACTGATAATTTAGCTTTATCGATCCAACATGGCTTCCTAGAGATCAAGAAACCTGCAAATATGCCGAAGAGGAAATTAAGGAAATATTGCAAATGATAAAAAAGCATACTCTTTTGCATCCTTTGATATCTTTTGATACAGATCAATTCCTCATATCTTCAGAACTATATACACTTTGTACTCAAGAGGCTTATCAATACTGCCGGCAAAAAAATTATGCTGCAGTATGGAGATATCTTTAGTGCAATTGGTACAATCGTAAGGATTGGCAGTTGTTCACCTGTACCTCATATGCCAATGCAATGCCAATCGCTCAGACAACAATGATTACTGAGTCTCATTGGAGAGTACTCAAGTATAATTATAAGTACAATTATAATCACCCGCGTCTCGATCAACTAACTCAAATACTAACACAACAACTAGTCAAAGACATGGAGGATACAGTAGCACTTTACCTTAATGGATGTACATTTCCCGCCTGGTGGAATACTTTCAAACAAGAATGGTTAGAGCTTAGCCAAAGATCAATCAGTGAGGAAGAAAGATATAATACATATCTAGAAACTTGGATATGTTCATGTCCCGCGTTTCTAAATAATCGCTTTCCGATGTGCAAGCATCTTGTTGCGAAGAAAACCAGTTCGGCACCAGATTTCTTTCCTCGCTTTGCCTTCACAAAGCGCTGGCATAATTATCTATTTATCTTCTTTGATATGGATTGCCATCAACAAATCAGCATACATAATGATCCTTGGAATAGGTACACGCGAACTATCAGCACACCCACGGCATCTATAAGTAATTCTCATATCACCATTAATTGACGTCAAGGCTCTGAACAAAATAGAGATGCAATAAATAGAATTAGGCGGATATTTGAGTTAGGTGCATCTTTGTTGGAAGAAAATGCGGAAAATGATAGATTCGTACAAGAATTCAAAAGAATGACCGAGTCACTTGCACAAGAAATTGACGGATGTTATGAAGTTCTTAATGCAAGGACTCAGCAACATACCATGCAGCGCTCCAGAGGTCAACGATTGGCTTTTTGGTTGCGTTGAATGCTGATGTCTCACAGTTTATATGTTAGTGCGAAAAGTATTGTGTTTTTTCTTCCAAATGTTAGTAACAATTTAATTAAACTAATACATGTAATACCAAATATAAATATTACCCATTAAACTAAATCCAAAAAAGGAGATCTACATGGGCGGAACTCCGGAAAGACAGAATGTGATCGGAAGTTACATGATCTGTCATTTTTTTTCTGTTTCACTTTGTTACTAACGATAATGTGTGTGACATATGAACAATCCATATTTATTTCTTACATATGAATGTACATTTAAGTAGTAGGCTTTTCATTTATTGAAAAATAAAATCGAATTTTTTTATCAACATTAAATAGGAAAATGGATTTTAGCACAATCTATCAGTTTGTATTAACAACTGAAACGATGGGCAACAAATCCATATATAGTCCCTTATTGACGACTGCTTCGGAAACTTACTGGCAATTACGCTTTGATCCTGTAAGTTATATAGAAGACTAATTTTCGATAATACTCCTAGGCAAAAATTAATCAGACGTTTTCAATTAAAGATAAGCTCTGTTGAAGAAGAGTATTGCTCGTTATTTCTCGTCGCAATTCCAAATAATTGCGAAGCTCAAAATCGTAATCCAGTTTGGCCGAGCAGGAAGAATATACGAGCTAAAATATTTCTAAAGGATATGGATAATAACATCATCGTGAATTACTTAACGACCGCATTTGGATACGACAGTGATAGTTTGGGTATTTAACTTTTTTCTAACATTTGCTTTTTTAAAAAGATTAGCTGAAAGATTTACGTATCTTAGGCGTACGAAATTTTTATGCAAGAATCAGTCTTCCATTCAAATTTGTAATTGGAGTTGAATTCAATGTGGACATATCTGGCGAAAAGATCACATCTATTCCAATTGATTATTCACAAAATCTAAAGAAAGCTTGGATGAATGATCTAAACAATCCCAGCACATCCGACGTAAAATTCACGTTTGAAAACGAGAATATTTTTGCAAGCAGCAAAATATTAGCATCGCATTCCAAATATTTTGAGTCAATGTTCAGCGAAAATTGTTTTGAAACAGAAAATTCGGTATTAAAATTTAGAGAAGTTAACGTGTTAGAAGAATTTTTTCAAAATTTATTAAAAAAACCAGCAAAAGCTTCGAAAATGATGCAAGTTAATAAATGTTTAGAACCAAAACTAAATATCAAGGAAAAGCTCAACGAGAAAGATATGCAAGAAGAAAATAAATGTTTAGAACCAAAACTAAATATCAAGGAAAAGCTCGAGGAGAAATATATGCAAGAAGATAATAACTGTTTAGAGCCAAATTTAAAGTTGATAAAAACCAAGGAAAAGATCAACGTATTCGATTACGAAGTTGGAATTTATAAAACTGATTACGAAGTTGAAATTTATAAAACTGATCCAGCACTATTTTTGCAAATGCTCGTTTTTCTTTATACCGGCGAAATCATTTATAAAAATGATGATAAAACCACAACGTACGAAAATGCTCTTGATCTATACGGAATAGCAAATAAATACTCACTGAATGAACTTAAAATGAAAACTAAAGAATTTATCCTCGCTTCTTTGACCCTCGAAAATTCCGCTAAGATTCTTTTTAAATCCGCTTACAAGTGGCCTGAACTCAGAAAAGAAGTAAAGGAATTTGTTGTTGAGAACTTTTCTGAAGTATCTAAAACTGCTGGATATGAGCAAATAATCAAGAACCAAGAAGAATATGCGGCATTTTTCGAAATTAATACAGAAATTCTTTTAAGCATTTATAAAAAAGAATAAGATATTCGTATTTCTTCGTTATTTTGTTTAAGTAATTTACAAATTACGATGCCACATTGTTTATTAACTAATACCATAATACATGTAATTTGTTAATTCCATAATTTCGTGTAGAACCGAATTGACTGATCACATGTTTTATCTCTTGTTCTATCCGTAATTCTATCTGTCTCCTATCTATTGTTTTCTATCCATCATTTTATTCTATTTTATGTTTCATCCAACTTTCAATCTTTTCTATTTCTTCTGTGATAATACATGTATTCATGTAAATCGCCAAAATGCATATAGGCAAGCTCAAGAGTTCCAATTAAAGTTCAGGATATTTTGTGTGGAATCCTTCTCCAAGAAAAATAACCTGTAAATACATTCGATAATTGCTGCTGGTTAGGTCCTCTAGTCCAGAAAGTTTTTTGCTAGAAAAATCAATTGATTTGATTAGAATTGATAATCGTATGTAAACTTACAATTTCCCAATTTCTACTCCAAATTAACATGAAATTCCTTCACTCCCGCAAAATCTTTGGAAGGCGAATAAAAGATGAAAATTCTGATTTAGAAATATCAAAAGGCTACAGAAAACGCTTCTAAGGCTATGGAAGATCGATTTTAATGGATTGAAAATTAAGGATGATGTTAAAAGCAAAATTCCGGAAAGAAGAATATTCCAATTTGAGTTTGAAATCAATGAAGCTGATTACAGTACTAATTTTATAAATTAATTTTTCTTTACACTAACAACATTCAGGATAGGTATCTCATTTTGTGTGAATCTTGTTAAGCTTTTAATATCTCATTAATCTTCAGTCATGTCTCGTTCTCGGAAACACCAAAAGTGTGACTATAAAGAGGTTACGATTACATGTATATGGAGGTCAATTTTCCTACGCTTCATAAAAATTTGGTCGGAAATCTGTGACTGTGACTTATAAGACTGTATAGAGGTATGACTGTATTCACCTTTTCAAAGTAAGAATTCTGATATTATATTAATTTTACAATTACATGTGGTAAAATCTGGCTATTAATTCACCAAAAAAGTGTATATCTCTGTTCACATCGATACTCTCATAAACGAGCTTACAATTTTGGAGAATTTATTAGCGAAAATACACACTTGAATCCAGCTTGACCTGAATAATTTAAAAGTATGACATGCTATTTTAGATTCCCTAGTAGATTCCTACATCCAACATCCAACACCCCGATACCCACAATCTCTATATCCAAATCCTGATATGCTTAAAATCCCAACACTTAAAAAACTTTGGATCCAAATCCCGACCTGTCACGAATTTTGTATTTCAGGAAATTTATCATAAACTCACATCAGATCATGTCGACCTTATGCTCTTTTTTTTGATTTGGACGTTGTTCTTGATGAAGAAAGTAAATTTGTCATTTATTTTCTAAAATTCTTGAATAATGATATAAACGTCTGTATATGCTTGTCTGATCACAATGAAAATTATAAAGAAGATAAACAATAATTTATAATGAAAAAAAATACAAATATTTAAATATAGAAAAGTAAATGAGATAAATTAGATAAATTAATAATTAATACATGTAACTAGATCCATAAGCAAGATCAATACTGATTATATTTCTCAATAATTACATATATAAAATTTATTTTTAGTTAGAGAATAAAAATTAGCAAAAAATTTTTCTATTATATATTAATTTAAACTTTAATTAGTTTATCTTTTTAAATAGAAAATTATATTCGAATAGATTCCTTTTGAAAGATTTGCGTTGAATATCGATATCTTGCAAAAGGAGATTTTGGCTCAATTTATAAAGCAACCTGGTTGGATGGACCAGTATTGTATGATAATGATTATCCCATGAAGAAAATAAATTAAAACGATGGGGAGAGAGAAAAGTTGTGTTTAAATCATTACATAATTCAAAGAAAATTACTCAAGAGTTTATAAACGAGGTAAAAAATAAACATTTTCTGAAGTGAAAGTCAGCTTTTTATTTTCTGATTCGATTAAATTTTCAAATATATCAAATATAGATTCAAGCAGGACCTAAATTTTATGATTATGGCACCAGGATTATGGAATGACTAAAATCCACTTGCGAACGAATACTCAATATTAATGACTTATGATGCATCCTATAGTAATCTTCACAAATATCCAGTGAACTTAAAGATGAAATCAAAAATGTTCATCAATGTAATAAATTTACTAAATGTCAAGAGAATAGGATACTGTGATGAGTGTTTAATTCACAATGCTCATGATTGTAGTAAATGTACTAAATGTCAACGATGGTCTGAGCTGAGTCATTCGATGACTGTTTTTATAGCACAGACGAATTATGACAATGAATAGTCTAGCGGAGATAAAGATATCGATAATTTAAGTAAAAGAATCCAACAAGATTAGAATCGTTAACTTATTCGAATGGATTCCTTTTGAAAAACTTAATATCTTGCAAAGAAGGTTTTGGGTCAATTTACAAACATTCCGGTTAAATGGACATTTAGTTGTAAATGATTATAAATGGAATCATGAGGAAAATAAATTTAAACAAAATGAAAGAACAAAAGTTGTGTTGAAATCAATGCACAACTTAAAGCAAATTGCACCAGCGTATATAAATGAGGTAAAAAATGATCTTTTTAAAATAAAATTTGCTTGTTGTTTTCTATACACTCAAATTTCTCAAATAGATTTAAGACTGCTCTTTATATTTATTTTAAAAAAAGTAATATATTATATCAAGCAAATCAAACTTTTATATATTTATATTGTGTTTATAGATAAAATGAAAAGTATATCTATTGGTATTATGTGTGTAAATAAAAATAAAAAGTATGTATATCTATAAAAGTGAGGATAATGTATAAATAACAGGTTCATTTTGTTTAAAATTGAAAACGAAACTTAGAATTATCATTAACTTTGACAACTATACTACTAACGATGCCTTTGAGTCTGTCAGAGTTCTGCATCCATTCCATTCCCTTGGTAAAAACCATAACTTCGAACTTTGATAGAACGAGTTCCTTGAAATTAAATGGGGCACACGCTCCAGGAAGATGAAACCCAACTTTTCCTAAATGAACAAAAGAAGTGGAAGAGACCATCTTGCTTACATATAGAGGTTCTCCAGTGTTCTCATATCCACCTTTTACAGCCATTTTCGGAATCTGGTAGACTGAAGAACACTGATACCATTCATAAAATTGGGAAGGAAGAACCAACACTTCGTACTGCGTTTTTTCAAACTCCTTGCGACCGTAGGATATCCTTGCTCCCGCAAGATGTATTCCCGCCTTTCCTGGATGAAGTCCGCCTTCATGGAAAGCCCGTGCAACATACAGTGGTTCCCCTCCAATATCTATCCCAAAAGTTACTGCACCAATAGGTATTCTCCCGTGCTCAGCTTTAACCCATTTCTCCTGCTGTACGAATTCGAGTGCCTGCTTCAGAATGTTTAGCAATTCTTCTTTTGCATTGTAACTCCTAGACTCTTTAAGGATAGAAGTAACCAATTTCTCAAGATCCTTATCGTTAACCGATTCCAATAACTTCAGCAACGATATTGCTTTTTCGAAAATAGAGCAATTCAATTCAATAACAGATCGGATAGCTTTGAGTCCTTCTTCCGGCATAATGTAAAGATGTAACAATGGTTAAATTAGTAATGAGAAGTGAATGTTCATTTATTCCTAGGTCACCATTTTATTTAAGCGAATTTTCGTCTATAGCATTGAACAATCATCTTTATGCAGAGATATCAATTCCTTGTTTGATTTGTCGTTGTCTAAAGGGATAATTATTTAAACATTTTATTAGAAATGAAATGATACGATTGGGTTAACCACATTTGGGATAAATAACGAAATACAATTGGTGCCGGTACATGTGTATGTTCATGTTCATGTACATGTACATGTATATCGCTGCAGCTTTGAGAAGTCGTACAGGTATAATTGAACTTTATTCTACAGTTACGTGTACATGTAATTCTTAACAAAGTTTCAATTTCCTGTTGATAAATGAGACAATTACACATATTTTGTGTAGAGATAACAATCTTTCAATTTCTCGTTTATTAAGTTGAATACTTATCGATGTGTAAATAATCTTTTAGCCATTTTATTTTAGAAATGACACGATTAGGTTAACCATATTTGGGATCACTTCCTTCATCTATAAATATAAATAACGAAAATATAAATGGCATGCTTTGTAAGTCTGGTAATCTATTCTGTAAGCAATTAGTAACAATGTTGGACAATTTACATGTATCTTTGTGTAGATAACTTAACAATGTTTCAATTTCTCGTTTAATTAGTTGAACAATTATCTTTGTCTAAGGAAATAATTTTTAGCCATTTTATTTAGAAATGACACGGTAAATACTATGATCAAAACTTTGTTATAGCTTTTGTAGCATATTCTGTAAATAGTTCCCATCACTGTTCATTTCCTGATAGGGAATTGGTTGAACAAGTCCACTTTGTGTAGAGATTGAAATTTATAGACAATGTTGAGCACATACAAAAAAAGAATGGCTCTCATCCAAATAGACCAAGATTAAGCACACATTCGAACAGAAAAATGGATATGTGGCATCAACACAATTTCGCAGAACAGGTCACGGAAATAAGGCTAACCAAATTTCAGGACGGAAAGGAACTTGTGCTCGCCTATATATAGATGTTAAACCCACACATACACCTAGTAAATTCTGATATCATCACATCTTCATTAAGACAATCAATGATGCTGACAAGCAAACTTTGAGTGTGCTATGATGTTTTATTAGAATTTCAATTTGTCTTAACTACATAAAGTAATTGTGATCTATTAGAATTTGCGGTAGCGGAGGTTAAAAGACTTGACTTTAATCAAACGCAGAATTTGAGCGATTGTTGGATGTCGTTGGTTAAACGAAAAGTCAGCGCTGACGAAAACAAAGTTGTCTTTCAAATTTTATTAGAGCCTCCAAATTTTAAGCTTTCAGAACTTAATAACTATTTTTGTGACTTCAACCAATATTTTTGAGAGAATTTACATATTAACTTTAAATAAATTTATTATCTATTTAATGGTGTATTTATATTTTTTGGATTAATGAGCTATAGATAACTTTGTCATTTAAAACTTCAGAACTATCCGATGTGGTGTTGAAGTGATTTGACCTTGATCTTTGTGTTTTTATTACATTATAACTATGGATTTAGGATGACTTAATATTTAGCTGATTTCACTTATTGTTTTTTTGTCTTTCCACATACATGTACCAATAATGTTCAAAATCTGTAATATATTTTCCGAAATTTGAATTTAATAAAAAAGATCAAATAATTTGGGATAGCTGATTGTTAAAATAGGTATAAGCATAATATTTTTAATTACATTTCGCAAATAATGATCAGTTTTTTTAAAAAGTTTATAAATAAAAGTATAACGATAAAAAAATTTAATTTTCTAAAACTAGAAAAATTAGGTGCACTCAATAAAAAAAGTACATGTACATGTAATTGATTTTTCGTGACTTTGGATTAAACGTTATGAATTTAATATGAATCGACTTGTCTTTCTTCGGGCCAAAGATTTTGTCGAAAATGCCGAAAAAATCAGTGCTGTCTTGTTCACAATACTCATTGGTAGTGGACGTACTAAATGTCAAGAAAATAAAGGCTGCTATGATTGTTTTAAATATCACAAACGGATTTGTAATGGTGGATTGTGTAGCGGGAATAATGATATCGACAATCTAATAAAAGAATGCAACAAACTTAATCATAAAAATAAAAATATATTCGAATAGATTCCTTTCGAAAGATTTACCTGCGTTGAATAATTTGCAAAAGGAGATTTGGTCAATTTATAGTGCAACTGGTTGGATGGTCCAATAAATGAGCGTAGGTGGAATGATGAAGAAAATAAATTGGAATTAGCAGTGTGAGATCATACAGTAAAGAAAATAAATTTATGCGAAGAGGAATATGGAAAGTTGTGTTGAAATCATTACACAATTCAAAGCAAATTACTCCAGAATTTATTTATACTCGGGATAAAAAACAACCATTTTCGATAGTGATGTTGCATTTTGTTTCTAATACAATAAATTTTTCAAAAATAATTTAGGCTGTTCTTAAATTCATTGATGACATTAATTATTACGGAATAACGAAAAACCTCGTTATAAATGAGTATTCGATAGTGATGGAATCGCATGATTGTAGTAAATGTAGTAAATGACAAAAAAGTGGCTGCGATGATTATTTCAAATATCACGAACAAATTTATAATGATGAATTGTCCAGTGGAGATAAAGATATCGACAGTCTAATAAAAGGATGTAACAAAATTAAATATAAAAATCCAAAATTATTCGAATTGATTCCTTTTAAATATTTACCAACGTTGAATATCATGCAAAAGGAGTTTTTGTATCAATTTATAAGGAGAAAATACATGTAAATATAATCGAGAAGAGAGAAGAAGTATGTTGAAAACATTACACAATTTAAAGCAAGTTTTTATGCATGAGGTGCAGGTTGTTCTTAAATTCAATATTATGGAATAACTAAAAATCCCGTTACAAATAAAAAACAACAAATTCACCCAAATACAATTCAATTCTTAATTAATTTGAAAGATCAGTATATATTATAATTAGAACAATAGATTGATTACCTGCATTAGTCATAATTTATCAATATTGTTTAATATCTATCTTATTTTACATCATAATCAATATTAAATAAAAAGATAAGTCGCAAAACATACCACATTATAGTAAAAAATGTGATATAAATTAAAAATGTGCGGCATGCTTGCATGTACAAAAGTTTGAAATCGGCATTGATTTATATATAAAACATAGTAAAAATCGAAAATAATTTTTCTATATTAAAATGCTTAAACTTTTAACGAATATTCATTGTTTTTATATTAAAATAAAGATAAGAACCGTATATCTTGACATATACTTTTTTTTAAAATTTTCAAATTTTGATTTGAAAAATTTTTATTATAGTAATGTGAATGCAAAAAATTTTATAATTAAATTTATAAAAATCTTTTGCACTCATTAAACTATAAGAAAAACTTTTCAAATCAAAAATCTGAAAATTTTAAAAAAAAGTATATGTCAAGATATACGGTTCTTATCTTTATTTTAATACAAAAATAAAAAATATGAAAAAATTTAAGCATTTTTAATATAAAGAAATAGATTTGATTTTTACTACGTTTTATATATAAATCATTGCCAATCCCAAACTTTTGTTCATAAGCATTAAGTATGTATGTACATGATAATTAATTTTATTAATAACGATAACAACTACATGTACATGTATTCCAAATAATATCTAAAAAAATTCTTACATCCATTAATTATTTTTTAAAGATTAGATCAAAATTAGACCAATTTTGTTCTGGTTTATGTATTCTGAAAACACTCCGATTTTCATATTCAGTTCGTTCCGATTAGTAATCATTTTTTGAAATGAACTTCAGAATGCTATCCGAAAACATCAGAATATTATCAGGTTATATTTGTAGAGCAGTATCTGAAACACTCAAACTAAATTCAGTAAATTTTTATCAATATAGACAGAACATTATCAGGTACTTTTCAATTATACACGTAGAATACTATTTGAACATATTCAAATTAGATCCAGTAAATTTTATTAATATAAATGGATTATTATTAAGTATTTTTCAATTATACATGTAGAATACTATTCGAATTAAACTCTGAATATAAATGCATTCCTTCGTTCTTGTAATACTGATATTTTGGATGAAAATAATTGAGTATTATTGTCCACATTATCATTAATCTCAATTTCAGTAGGAGCTCTATTGGTACAGAAATTGGTGTAGGTAATATTGATACAGGTGATGTAATATGTTCACCAGATCTTGTATATCATTAACACTTATTTTAGTAAGAACTGTATTTGTTGATGATTCAGACACTTCAAACATTATTTTTTTATGTTTGGTGTACTATTCTTGCATTTGAGAGGTGGAGTAATACCTTGTATATAAGTTTTTTCTTGCGTTCAGTCTCAACTACAAAGTATTTTTACGATTAGATAAAACAATATATTAAACAAAATAAAAAAATGCTTATCTCAATTTCCAACAATATCTTCAGTCATTTTTTGCAAGATAAAATCACCAACTGAAATAAGAAAAGGTTGGAAAGTTACTTTTAAACTAAACAATAATTTTAGAAATTATTAACTCATTAAATTTAAAAATAGATATATGAATTTTTTAACTCACACTACCAATAACATTTCAAATTTTTCCTGATTTTTGTTCTGATGCATATTTTTCTTTTTTTACATGTTGATTTTACAAATTGTAAAATTTACTTGTCCGATAAGTCTAATATATATCATAGGATAAATGAAGAAAATCGTTTCTTTTTTTACCAGTTTTTCCATTCTTCTTTGATAATCGGATTTTGTATTAATTCCCATATATTAATACTAGATATGTATTTATAAATTGACATTCAAACAATTCATAGACCCAATAAACAGGAAATGTTATTGAGATGTCGTTCGTTCGAGAGGTTGTTCATTAATAATATCGTTCGTTCGAGATATCGTTTGTTCAGGATGTCGTTTGTTCGAGATGTCATTCGGTTGTGACGTCATTCACGTGATTTTAGAAATTTGAAAAGTCAATATACTAACAATGCCTGTGAGAGCATTTTGTGGTGTAAGAATAGTATAATTTTTAAAGAAGTTATTGAACAAGTAGTGCATTTAAGAGAGCTCGAATCTATTTTGAAAACTTTGATTGTATTAGAAACAAAAATAACTTTCATTTTAGAAAATTTTCATTTCTACCTCGTTTATAAACTGGAGTAATTTGCTTTGAATTGTGCAATGATTTCAAAACAACTTTACTTTCTTCCTGTCGTTTAAATATATCTTTTCATGATTTCAATATCTAAATGGTCCATCCAACTAGGTTTATAAATTGACCCAAAACCTTCCTTGGCAAGATATTCAACGTTGGTAAATCTTTCGATAGGATAATAGATCCCAGTTATGTAGTTTTGTTGCATTCTTTTAGATCTTTATATCTCCGATAGACAATTCATCGTTATAAATTCGTTTGTGATATTTGAAACAGTCATCTGTCCTTTTGACAACAATAACATTCATCACAATGATGAATATTTGATTCCATCTTTGATTTCACTAGATAAAATGCGTGGATTGGTTGATAGAAAATAAACAAATTATAATCGTTGTCGTTATATAATTACGTATATGCTATTCAACTTTTATACAATGCACATATACTGTCACAGGTGGGTTGAAGTTTCGTGGATTTGAGGAAATTTGTGAACAGTGACGGTGGGTGACTAATTTTATCAGTTGGTCTAAGTATCTACGGATATCGTTCAATATGGGCGTTTCCAAAGGTAATTATGAGGCAGGGTAAAGGAGATTTCGTGTATTAATTATTAACTAATCTATTCCTGCGCTTTTTCTAGCTAAAAGCCTTAAACTCGGATCAACCAAATCATTCATTCAATGATGCGTTTCGCCTTTTCTGGACTAAAGGACCTAACCCAATTCGTCTTTTCTGGCTGAAAGAACCTAACCAACACGTTAGAATTACGATTCTTATGGAGCGATTTTTACAAGTATTTCTCTTGGAGAAAAGGTAATGTACACAATTTTATTTCTGCTCTTTTTTTAAAAGGCCCGAGAGCCATTCGTTTATACATTTTTGTTAACTTTTGCTATATTAAAAGTGATACTATTCTAATTCTACATAATTCCTTTATTACATTAATAGGTCGAGCAGCAGTAAAGGATGGCTAAAGAAAGAGTGATGTGGTCTATTATACTGAAGAACGTGAACGATTGTGCTGAAAAATGCTGGAAGAATGGGGAAAATCGTCGCGATATATATATTATCGACAACGTGTGCTGGAAAATGCGGAAAAATAAGGGGGGGAAACCGTCATGATCTATAGTATCGACAACGTGTGCTAGAAAATACAAAAAAAATAGGGGACGCAACGCGATCTCGTGTGCTGAAGAATGCTACAAAAAAGAGGTACGGGCGCGGTTACGAACGTGATGCTGGAGGATGCTGAAAAATAGTGAGCCGGAAATTATGCAATGTTGTGAAATATTTGGCAGTCGGACGAATTCCCTTCATGAAATCCGGAATTACGGATTTTAATGGAATAATGGTAACAGTACAACGCGAAGGATGCGATAAACGTAACAAAAAAATGATTACATATAGATGTACATGTATAAATTGTGCATTGTACAATATGGTCCTTTTTCCAAAATTTCCCGATGTTATCTTGATTGTCTTTACCTTTGATTGCACACAATTCCGTGAAAGATTGGCATAGGAGACCTTTAGAGCTTAATGATACCCATTTTCGCGTAAATCATTCGGACCTTGTTGCATCTTCAATTCACAAACGGCATATATCGATTGATTGGTTAAAAATTAAAATTTTTAAGTCTTTTAGCTAGAAAAAGCATTGACCTTGTTTAAATTCCTTAAATTATAATGAAGAAGCTCGTGAAAATCATAATTCCCCATACTCTCACCATCATATTCATTTATAACTTTTATATTAAACGATATCCGCACCATCGAAACTATGCATTTAATTCCGAGTTTATAATCTCTCCTAGATCTTCTCGTGGCAGAATACCTGTGCACATAATACGCATAATGAATCGGAAAGCTCATTTTGTCCGTCATTAGTTAAGGTTGAATTGTTAAAAAAAATGTT
Organism: Ambispora leptoticha; assembly: GCA_910591765.1. Taxonomy (NCBI): domain Eukaryota; kingdom Fungi; phylum Glomeromycota; class Glomeromycetes; order Archaeosporales; family Ambisporaceae; genus Ambispora; species Ambispora leptoticha. The sequence goes on along the minus strand of CAJVPS010000920.1, from coordinate 3,416 downwards.
AATCTTTTCGCTAGATTCAAATTAGTTTTCATTACCGCATAATAACTACACCGGGAAATGAACTTTCTACTCTACTGCAAATTATTATATTTAATCTTATACAAAAACCAGCTTTATTGAATTTTAACAGTATGATACTAACATTCAATAAATAAAATTGTATTTAACGGCCTTTTCTTTTCTCAATTTGTTATCTATTCTAAAAAAAATAATAATTTTGCTCAAATATAAAATATTGAGAAGTTTTAGAACAAATGAGAAATACAAAGTTTATTAATTTACTGTATGATGCCATATTAAAAAGAGAAAATTTTAACAAATCTATTCGCATGTGAGCAAAATAATATTTTCAATTTCTTAGAAAGAAAGACGAGTATAGTAATATGCTACGTAAAGGCATTGCTATTACGGAGTTTCACCTCCTCGTAGAAATTTTAGCAAAAATTTACGTACTATTAAGAGGCGGTAACGCGAAAGATCAAAATCCCGAACGACATCCCGAATGCACGACAAGAAATCCCGAAATCAGGATAATTTTGGGCTGTTCTTTCGGGATGCCGTTTGTCGGGCTTATGAATATTCGAGATTGTGTTTGCTGGGATTTCGTACCAGACTCATTAAGAGAATACTATGCGGCAAATGTGATAAATCAATGTTCATAATTGTCTTTATTTCTATTATTCACCTGATATAAAATTTTTCCAGATAAATCAAACATGTCATTTATTAGAAAATATGCTGTTAAAAAATTAAAATTGATTTGTTGCTATCGCATCAATCGCGATATTCAGGCCATTCACATGGGACAAAAGTAAACCTTTGAGTTTTCGGGACTAGTGTATCGAGATGTTTGCAGCCAAGTCCTCCGCGTAAAACACTTTTCTATTTTTAGAAAGTTAAGAATTACTATTTTAAACTCAAAAAAGATTAGAGAAAAAATTAAAAATCGAGCATTTACTTTTACAGTCAAAACATAATTTTGAAGAGCAGAATTTAATGTACAGCTATTATCGTCATATGTCCAATGTTGAAATTTTTCGTTTGGTCTCCTTGGCTGCATTTCCAAATGTGGGTCTGATTAAATATATATGATTATTTATAAAATAACAAGAAATAAATATATACTAAGAACCTAATTTTCATTTAATATGTTTACCGTTCATTGGATCTTTATAAAGAGGAATAAAAATAATATCACTGACTACTTTCAACCAAATATACTTAGAATAACATTTTCGAATACTTACAATCACTTAATGATAATACATAACCATTTAGTTTAGAAACAATATAATTGCCGTCAATTCTCCACAATTGATTGTTAGGAATCTATTTATATACAGTATTTAGTCTTAAATTTTGAATTTATGAATTTATGAATAAAAGTCAAATATACTTCATCTGGACTTTTAAGGAAAAATAAGTGAACAGTCGCTCCCGCCGCAGAATTTATGCCTGCCACATCGAGAACAAAGCCAGTGTCTGATACAATCCAAAACCATTTAGCCATATTAAAAGAGAAATAAAGCTACTACTAATAGACTTTTGGAGTTTAAATACATGTACGATACACATGTATAAATCAAAACTCATATCGATATATATACATGTACATGTACATGTATATGTATGTATGCTTGCTTGTACATGTATAACGATAAAATTTTTGATTCAATCAGTGATCGACAATAAATTTTTAAATTTTGAAACAACCATTCTTGATTCGTTTACATTGACATGTTCAGTCATCACAAAAGTATCGCCCGATTTGCAATTATAACAACATGGATAAATATATGCAATTTTTTCCACTTTTTGTTATTGTTGATCCTAATTATTTTCTTAAATATACACTAGTCAAAATTTTTTTAGATGTAACTATACCTATCATATAGTTGGCCATCTTTGACAAGGATAACCATAGTAATCTTTATTGAAATTATGAGTGTCAAGCAAGTTGAAAGAAAAATATGCTGTAACTAGTAAGAGTATAATGATCTCTTGCCAAGCACAAAGAAACAGGAAAAACAAAATTTATCACCGTCTGAGAGATTATAAGCTTGTAATAATCAAGAAAAAAATACATATTTCTGAAATATTTCATGAATATCAGTAATAAAAAATCTGTGTAAAGACTTATCTGGAGATTTTCTAAGACAATTTGATCTCTTTTATTATATAATTTGTTTATTGATTTAAGAAAACATGATATTTCAAAAAAATAACACTTGATTTACAATTGAAAAAGAAGTCATAAATAGAATCAAATAGAGAAAATTAATAGATATTTTATTATTTCAATTCTAACTTTATAAAAATGTTTGTAAATTATCAAAGAATAATATTTAAAAATGCAAAAGCTATCCAAGAATTTGAAAAGCTCAGGATTACTCTGAAGAAATTCAATATATTAACTTTTGAAAAGATTATAGACTAAATATCTTGAGAATTTAAAATATTATTAGAATTATATAAAAAGCTAGTAATAAAAAATATTTAAAATAGAAATAAAATATATTTGAAATTTCATTTTTAAAAAATTAAATATTACTTTTTTATATATAAATATATATAATAATAAAATTCTTAATTTATCTGAATTTTATTTGTAATAAATAATAATTTTTAGATTTGATTAATATAAACATTTAATTATAATTAATTTTTAAATTTAAATTTAAAATTAAAGTTAAATAATAATTATATATATATAATAGTAACTAAAAATAAACTTCTTAACTATTATAATATTATAATAAATAAGCTTTATCAGATTATAACTAATTATAACTAATTATAACTTTATAAATTTTGAGTTGTAATAATATAAATAATATATTACTGAATTATAATAACTATAATATATTTACTATTAGTAATAAATTAAAAATTAATTATCTTGAAGTTTGGTATATATAAATTTAAATTTTATAATGTTTTATATTATTTTATAATAAAATTTAAATAAGAATTAAAGTTTAAAATTAATTTTTTATATTAAATTAAAATTTTAATATAATAATTTTTAATTATTTCAAAAAGTTTAAAATAAAAAGCTTTTAAATAAAATTTATAAATAATTAAATATTTTTTTTTACTTATATAAAACTATTTTATTATTTTTAATTGATATTTTAAATAAATTTAAGTATTTATTTTTCATATTTTTATTTTTTATTCTTTTTATTTTTTTTATATCAGATTTATAATTTTGAAAAAAATAATTATATTTTTATTAATTACTAAATAAAAATTAATTAATATTAATGTAATAATTTTGATTGGATTATCTTCCTTTAGATCTCTTTTAGTTTAGATCTTTATTTTGCACTATCTGTATGTAAGATTATTTTGTTAATGTTTGTAAACAAGATAAAATGCGATATGAATAAGTTTTAATTTTATAACTTATGATT
>CAJVPS010000919.1:0-18659 GCA_910591765.1 Ambispora leptoticha | reverse complement strand
AATCAGAGCTATATATTTCATAAAGTGATACTAGACTTTTCAAATATTATGAAGAATGAGAAAGAAACTTCTTTTCTTTTAATTCAATAAGTTCTCAAGAGAATATAGACAGATACAGTTTCTTATCTATATTTCAATAATACTCAAGATAAGTAATAGAGTAAGAAATTTTCTATTCTTTTCTTGTATTAAGTAATAGAACTTCTTTTTCTTTTTAAAGATTAATTTGTGATAAATGAGCAATTTTTTTTATCTTCTTCTGTAAGATTAATAATAAACTATTCTTCTTTATTAAAATATAATCTATAATCTCTATAATTTATTCTTTTTCTGTTTTACACTAATAACAATGATAATTTTGTAAATTATACTGATAGTTTTGATATTATTATTCTAATTAATCTTTAGTTAAAATAATTTTCTTAATTTCTAGATATTAATAGCATTGATGACTAATATGAGAAGAGTTACCCTAATATTTAGAATTGCAAATATATAGTACTCTAAAGAGTTAATCATGAATGATATATTTTAAATGATAACTTTTAAGATGATAATATTCTTTTATTGACAAGATAGTAAGATTTTGAGTAAATGTATTAATTATTTGATTTACTATAAAATTAATAGAGTTTTACTTTTATTTGATTAGTTCTTTATGTTAGTAAAAGTCATGGCTCATCAATACTAAAGTTTGATTTGTCAGAGCTAGAAATATTTAATTTTCTATAATAATTCTAGATTCTAATCTATTATTCTCAAGATAAGTTTTAAATAATCATCATTATAAGGATTTTTAAGAATTTTGCTATCTAATATTCTTAATTTATAGACATCTTTATCAAAAACTTGATGAATATAATATGATTCTTTCTATTTCTGAGCAAATTTTCATGATACTAATACTGAATTTCTATCCTTTTCATTAAGACTTTATCTCTGATAAAGAAAGATTAGTAATTTTATTTTGTTGATAAATTTCTTTTTATTTTTGTTAAGATTTTTGTATATTCTGTTGAGTAATAGATCTGTCTAACTTTAATCTATCTATAATAGTATAGGCTCTTTTAATTAATTCATTTAAAGTAATATCTTTTTCATTATTAATCAGTATTAATTTAAGATTTAATAGTATAATAGCTTATCTATTATAGATAAGATAAAAAGATATGAATTTTGTTAAACTTTATCTTATTATTCTATAAGTGAAAAGTATTAAAGATATATATATATTCCATTCTTTTTTATATAATTAAATTAATTTTTTAATAGCATCATATAATATTCTATTTAATCTTTTTATAAGTCTATTAGTTTGAGAATGATATGATATTAATAGATGATATTTAATCTGATATTTTTCAAATAATTCTTTTATCAATTTATTAACAAATATTATTTTTTTATCTAATATTATTTCTTTTAAAAAGTTATATCTACAGAAAATATCTTCATATAAAAATAATATTATTATTTTTGCTAAACTATTTAAGATCAATCTTACTTCTATCCATTTAGTATAATAATCTATAGTAACTATTATGTATTTATAATTATTTTTAGTTAGTGTGAATAATTTAATTAGATCAATTTTTATTTTTTCAAAAGATTCTTTACTTTTTATAAAATATATTATATTATTTCTTCTGATTTTTTCTTTACATTAATATATATTACATATCTTTATATAATTTTCAATATCAGAATATATCTTAGACCAATAATAATTTTGAGTAATTCTATAGTAAGTTATTTCAATATTAAAATGTTTAGTATATATTATTACATAATTATTAAATAATATTTTTTTTATTTCATTAACTTTAATTAATTTTTAAAGATTATTTTGATTCTTTCTTATTATATCTATATAAGATTTTTTTTACTAAGTATAACTTTGCTTTGTTTTTGAACTTTTATTAATTTTTTTCTGATATTTCTTCTGATATAACTAAAGTATCTAAATAAGTAGTAAGTTATGAATATTTAAGTAATTTCATTATATTTAAGTTGAGTAATTAGATAAGAATATATCAAGTAATTATTAAATAATTTTTAATAATGTATTTTTTTGTTTTTTTTGAATTTAAATTAATTCTGGTTGGAAATATCTAGATAAGAGATCTATATTAGAATGGATTTAGTCTTTGTAATATTTAATTTTGAAGTTATAATCCTTTAAAGTCAAAATCCAGCATGCAAGTCTTTCAGAAATCTTTGATTTATTAAATAAACTCTTTAAAGCATTATAATCAGTTATCAGAATGAAAGAAATATTAGAATATAAGTATAGTCTGAATAGTTATATTATCTAAACTATTGCTAAATATTCTAATTCAGTTACATAATAATTTTTCTCAGTATCATTTATTTTTTTACTAATATAAGTAATTATATATTCATTACCTTTTTTATCTTTTTGTATTAAAATTACTTTTAATTCAAAATTAAAAGTATCAATATATAATATAAAAAATTTCTCAAAGTCTGGATAAATTAATATAAGTATAGTAATTAATTTATTTTTTAGTTCTTCAAATGCTTCTTGATGCTTAATAAATCATTTAAAAGATTGATTTTTTCTTATTAATTGATTTAAAGATACTGCTATCTTTATAAAGTTTCTTATAAAATATTTATATTATGAGACTAAGCCAAGAAATCTTCTTAAAATAATTAGATTTATTAGTCTAGAAAACTGTTCTATAGCTAATATTTTGGCTGGGTCAGGTTTTAAATTATCTTTATTAATGATATATCCTAAAAAGGTGAGTGTAGTTTTATTAAACTGATATTTACTTGGTTGAAGTTTTAGACTATTTTCTCTAAGCTTGTTGAATACTTATTTCAAATGTGTAAAATACTTTTCAAAAGTATCTGAGAAGATATTAGTATTATCAAGATAAATTACTATAAACTTTTCAAGATAAGACTTAAATATTTTGTTCATTAAATATTAAAAAATAGCTGATGTATTATTTAATCTAAAAGACATAACATTGAATTCATATAAGTCATTAGTAGTGATAAAGGCTATTTTCTTTTTATCTTCTAATTTTACTTCTACTTGTCAATATTCAGAGACTAAATCAAGTGTTGAGAAGTATTTTACTTTGCCAAATATGTCAAGTAAGTTATTAATTCTAGATAAAGAAAATTGATCTCTTTTTGTAACTTTGTTTAATTGGTGATAATCTATACAAAATTTATATTTGCTATTTTTCTTTTTGATTACTACCACAGGTACAGATCATGAGCTATCTGATAATAAAATAATATTTTGTTAAAGTATTCTTTCAATTTCTTCTTTTATGAATTCTTTCTTAATAAATGAGCATCTATAATATAACTTTAGAGCTATTAGTTCTTTAGTTTTTGTGTTAATTTTATATTAAATAATTATAGTTTTCCCAGATTTTTTATTAAAAAAATCTTAATATTTATTTAATAATTCTTCTAATTATTATCTTTGTTCTAATTTTAAATTATTCTTATCAGAACTTTCTTTTTTATTAACTTAATAAAGTGATTCTAATATTAGTTTTATTTATTTATAATATCAGTTATCTTTATTATATTTATAATATTTAGTTGATAAGTAATTATTAATATGGAAATATTTATCTAAACTAGTAACTTTATTTCTTTTTAACTTTTTAAATGTTGAGTGAAAGAATTTTTCTTTACTCAGTTAAGTATAATATTTTTTTATTTGTAAGTTTTATTTATTTATCTAGACTCTCTTGAATATTTAGAAGTGATTAATCAATACTATTATCTTCTTCATATTTATCTTTACTTTCTTCTTTTATTAAAGATTTTCTTTCTTTAAATCTACTAGTTAAATCAAAATCTTGTTAATCTCTTTCTGAATCTTCAAGTTCTTCACAAGTTAACACTGATTAAATTTTTGAGATCTTTACTAGTAATAAGAATATTACTTGTACTATTTTTTTATTAGGCTGTATGATATATATTTGACTAAAATTATTATGAATTAATATCCAGTATATTTAGTATCTATAGTATCAGCTTTTACTTCTATTTTTTTATATGTTAAAGAAGATCTAGAAGTAAGTTAATAAAATATTTCTTTTAGTACTTTAATTATAATATATGAATCTATTATTGCTATCTCTTATAGTAAAATAACAAGTTCTTTTACTTCTGGATATTTCAGATCAAAGCTAGTATCTGTTTTATGAGCACATTTTAATATTTTTCCTTTGTCATTATTATCAAAGACTTTAAGTTCTACTTTTTTATTAATATTATATAAATTATTTTCTTCTTTAATTTTATAATACTTTTTTAAATATATATATTTCAATTTGTTTCTTCTGATTTTTAAATTATAATAGATCTTTGATTCAGCTTATAATTATTTTATAAGTGTGAGCCCAGTTATTTTCTAGTATAAGATTATAATCATCATTCATAGTTACTAATATTTTAATCTTGATTGATTCAGTTTCTAAAGTAATTGATAAGTTAATTATTTCTCCAAGCACTTTTTTTTTGATTATTGATATCAATTAGATTTATTATACTAGATTTTTAAATCTTTCAATCTATCTTCTTTAAGAATTATTAAATAACTATATTACTCACAACATCACTATCAATTATTATTTTGCAAGGCTGATTATTAATAAGTTCATTTATATGCATAGTATCTATAGGTATTTGTTAATTTTCTTTTTCATTTTTTATTAATAATTTCTTAAGCTAATTATTATTAATTGAAGATTTTTTAGTTGTAAATATATTCTCATCTCCTAAAGATACATTTAAGAGTTTAAATACTCTTTAGTATTCAAGTAAGCATTCTGTCTATAATTATTATTCCTATTTGCTATAGTGTAGTTGCACTCTAATTCTATGCTAATTTAACTTATAAAATAAGAATTACAAATTAAAGTTTGAAGAAAAGAGTCATCAGAAAATCTATGAAAGAGAATCATGATGTGACTAGCCATCATGGACCTGTCTAAAACTATACTAAGTCTAATTGTAACTTAATTTACATATTTTATCCTGCAAATTAAATATCATATTAAAAAAATTAGATGTTATTATCTGAGTTGGATGATGATAAGGAGTTATTGCCAGCTGCCACATTTTCTGATAGCTCTTGCAAAAAAAGATTATTGTGATTAATTTTTTCTGCTATTTGTAGAACAGAAAAGCATAGTTGAGATATTGTATCTTGCATTATAATTGTTTAGGATGCCAGAGACTGAAGTATTTCTTCTAGGTTGCCTAAGAACATGTCTTCTTGACTATTATTATGATCTGGTAGATTGTCAGAGATGGAGAAAGGAGATATTACTACTATATTCTTGATGTTAAGAACTGAATTAAGTTTATTAGTAATATCAGTAATGGTATTTGCGAGAGTTATTAGGGTTATTTCTAGAGATGAAAGTCTAGAATCTAGCTAAGATATGATTATATTAAGAGAGAAGTGAGATATAATTGTTGAATTATAAGTATTTTATTTGGCTGCTGTCACGTAGATGTTGAAATTGAGTAGTGAGAAAGGATTTATTGTATTGTAACTTTCTGTATTGTCAATCTCTATTAAGTGAGATCTGTTATTATTTTTTTTTCTGAATCTTGAACTTGCGGTTTTGCTTTTTTATTTGATAAAATCTTACATGAGCTTATTAAGTGATTCATTCTGTGATAGTAATGATAGATTTGAATGGCTGTTGAGGTTCAAACTAATTATTTACCATGATATATGAATTGGCTTTGCAATACATATTGTAATTCATCTTCTGATTCAAAAGTAATATATACGTATCCAAGTTATGTATATTTTTTAGTTGATCTAGGTATGTAGTATGACTTGGCATTAAGTTGCTCTAGAATATCTTCTAGTTCAAGTACTGTACAGTTTGTTGGGAGATTTGCAAGTTTTGCTTCATACTGAGTTTGTTGAGTACAGATATCTTTATAATTGACATGATGAGTAATATGAATCCAGTCTTTTTTGATGTGAGCAGACCAATATTGTAAGAGATTTAATTGATCATCTGATTCTATAAATGTGACTACTACAGATAGCCATTAGAATGTTTCTTTGATATTAATTTTTTTATGGTATCAATAGATTGCACAGCTATTTCAATTTCTTTGATGATAGTGTCAAGAGATATATCACGAATTGTAATTCCTGAGAGCTTTTGTTGGATTACTAGAACTTGAGAACTAGCTGATGGTATGTTAAGACTATTAAGATGAGAGATAGCTTTGTCATGAGAGCTTTCATTCTTATATTCAACTTTGAAGTAATGATATGAATGGAGAGTGGGATTGATAATGTCAAGAAAGTGATTATTACTGATGCAGTTTTTTGTTAGCCATTCGTGCTTAAGAGTAATGGAGCTGCTGTTAATTTTTTCTGAATTGCAGAACAAGAAAAATCTTTTTTTGCATTCAACTATGATCTAACCATTATCATTATATTTAGACGAGATTGATACATTATTTACATCTTGCATGATGTGATCTTCTAGTATTATTTTGGAGAAAGGAAGAGATACAGATTGATTTGATAATAAGTTAACTTGATTATCAGGTATAGGTGGCGTATTATTATTGTCTTCTATATTAGGTAGTTGTGCTTGTGTTGTTGTAGTTGCTGGAATTGTATTCAAATTTTTTGATGTTAAACTGACTGTTGATTTTTTGTTTAATATTATTATTTCAGTTTTTTTGGAGGTGTTAAAAAAATCACGCTTGATTAAAGTAGACTTGCTATTATTGTTATTATTATTAATTTTATTTTTTGTATTGCTTATTATGGCCATGTTATTTTTATTTGAAGTACTATTAGGTGAACTGGAAGAGACTATTAATGGGATATTTTGTTGCTGAAATACTTGGATAAGTTTGTTGTTTGCTTCTAGTATATTATTATTAATATATACTATAGAGAATGAAATAGGTTTTTTGTTAAGATAGTTAGAAGTTTGTGATGATAATGGAGAGAAAGTTGTTTCTGTGGCCAGAGCCACCTTTGAGACTGTAAAAACTATTTTATTGAATATATTATCCAGCTTTTGTTAAATAAAAAACACTTTAATTAAAGAGACCAATAAATTTTTCTAATACCCATGAGGTATGTGGAGACAAGATGCATTTTTATTTTATTCTGTTTATAATTATTATTATTATTATTATTATTTCTTCTATTATTATTATTATTATGATTATTATTATCCTGACTATTTTCATTCTTTTTTAAACTAGTGTATCTGCTAGCAATATAACTAATATCTTTATAGTTATAATAGATAATATTATTTCTTGAGTTATTATTATTGAAATTATTATTATTAAAATTATTATTATTATTATTAAAATTATTATTATTATTATAGTTATTATTTTTTCTACTTTTACATTTATTTATAATATGATTAAATCTTCTATAATTATTGTATCTAATAAAATTATTTCTATTATTAGTATAACTATTAGACTAATTAACAGTTGCTAACTTTTCTAATTTTGAAGTGATACTTTCAATTTATTCTACTAGCTTATTAATTTTAATATCTGCAGATGATATTGACAAGAAAGATAAGTTATTTAGTATAGTATTATATTGTTAAAAATTAGAACTATAAGTAGTTATTATATTGATTACTTTTTCTAATATTATAGGACAAGTTAGATTTACAAAAAATTTAATTTCTGATCTAAGCCTATCTATAAAATAAGATATATATAAGTGATCTGGATAGGTATTAGTCAGGTTTACTTTTCTAATTAATTCTCTAATAACTATAGCATATTATTCTATACTTTTATCAGGTAATTATTTTCTTTATTTTAATTATTATTACCATTTATATAGTCAGTCATAATTTCTAAAATACTTTTCAAATTGATATATAAATAAAGTTTCTTTTATATTTTAATTAGTATTATCAATATAATTCTAGATTTCTGATCATTTTAATTCATATAATTTTTCATTGATGTATCATATAGCAACTAAATCTTTCAAATAAGCTTTTACTATCTGAATTTTTCTGTTATTACTAATATCATTAGTAATACAAGCATTTTCAAAGTCTTGAAACCAACTAATTAGATCTTGGATATTATTATAAAATTCTATAATTTTAATATAATTAGCTTTCTTTGATCTTTCTAGAGCTGTAGCAAGTACTTCAATTTTATATATCAAATCTTCAAATCTGTTATCAGTAATTGATGAAAATGATATTTCATTCTTTTTATCTCTCTTATTTCTTCTTCTTCAAGTAGTATTGAGAAGATAAATATTGAAGTGATAGATATATCTTGAGTAATTGGCTATATTTCTAAATATTTATTGAGTGATGACTATATTAATATTTATTCAAAAGTGTTTAAATTATATTTTTCAAACTGTTATAAAGTATCTAATAGTTCTTTATTTAATTTTAACTGGCTTGGATTAGATACTTCTATGGATATATCTTATTATTTTTTTCATCTTTGTTCTGTTAGATATTTACTTTTTTTATCTTTGAACTCAAATATCTCTTATTATAATTGATAGAGATATATTTGTATTTTTTTTGTTGATAGATCAGTTTTTTTCAATTAAAGTTGCAAAATCTTTTCTTGTTTTGATTTGGATTTTACTGTATATTACTTCTTAATAAAAATAATAGAATTTTTCTCAAATAACTTTGTGATCAGATTCAGTATAATCTTCAAGATATAGTTCAGTAAATAAATAAGTGAAAAGCCTTTTTCTTTCTACTTTGGTTTCTTTAGTTAGATTCATTTTGATATATTGCAAAATTATTTCTTTAATTACTTTTGATTTTCTACTAATTTCAATTTAATTCACAAAGGATTCTTTATCTAGATCTGAGTTGAATTTGATAATCCTATTGAATTATTTTTTTACAAAGAAAATATCAAAAAGTTATTATTTTTTTGATGTAAGTTCTGAGATGAGGGCAAATATTAAATCTAATATTATAAAAGTACATGATAAAAGTGATCATATGCTTATAGTGATGTTTGAAAAAGTCTTTAAAAGATTTATTAACAAGAATATAAATACTATTATTTATCTAAAAGTAGGTAATGATAATGTTCTTGTTGTAACTAATTTAATTCCAAAATATAATTTCAAGACAGATGTAATATTCAGTTTATTAACAAAATAAAATAATAAATCTTAATCAAGATTTATTCTACAAGAGAAATTTCTTAGAATTCTTTTAAAATCAAAATCTACTTAAATATGAATTGAAAACTAAACTTATAGAACTCAAACTAAATTAAATAACTAAGCTAATTGACTAAATATCTGACTTTCTGACTTATTAACTAAACTAAACTAATTAATTATTTTTTGATTATCTAACTATTTAAATTTACTAGCTAAGATATATCACTTTTATATATTTTAGAAATTATATAAATAATACTTTTGTTATAATACTTATACTAGTTTTACTATAATTTAAATATCACTTTAGCTAGTATCATAATATTGGTTTTGTTATAATAGCATTATTAATTTTGCTATAATAGTTTTACTAACTTTGCTATAATAATTTTGTCATAATCATTGTGTTTGTGAGATCTTCTAAAAATATCTACAAATAATATTTTCTAAAGCTAATATTCAATAAGATATAAGTAATTATTCATCCAATCATATTATGATATAAAGTAGCTAATAATATAAAATTAACTAATATTCTATTAAAAGTTTATATTACAATAATATCTATTTACTTTGTATATTCATAATAGTTATAGTTTCTGAAACATAAGTATATACTTTTTTCTAAGTAATAAAGATAGTAATATAATAATCAAAATGATAAATATAATTCAAGAATTTGTATTTTGTTGATATTCTCAATATATACTTAGTAATTAAAATAATATAAAAATTAATAGTATTACAAATACTTTCTCTGATATTATGTATAATGAGTAAAATTGTAATATTATTTTATATATTATTCATATAATATATATATGATTATATAATATTTATCATTTGATAATATATAATAAATTGATTCTAGCTATATATAAAAAAATAAGTATAGATTATGAAAAAATAATTTATAATACTATTATTATCTATTTTATTTCAGATATTATTTACTATATTTAATATAATTATTTAAAGAAAATAAAAAAATAAGTATTTTAAATATATTAATATTTATCTTTCTTATTTTAAGTTACTTTCATAAATCTATTAGAATTATTTTATAATAAATTAAAAAGATTAACTATAAAGAAATATGACTTAATTAATAAGTATTATTAATTATAACTAAACTATATTTTTTATTATTATTATAATTATCAAATTACTATTTCTTAATTTGTTAAATATATATTACAAGATTATTAAGTTCAATAATAAAAAATAGCTAGATTTAAAAAAGGTTATCTTTAACTTTTACCAAAAGTAAATCTCTATAATCAATATTGATGATAAAATTATTAAGAAAATTTAAAAATTTTCATATCTAATTCAAAAATTAATCTTTGATAAGACTATTATTATAAATTTTAGAATTGTAAAAGAAAAGTTATTATCAAATCTAATATTATCAAATTATTATTATATATTTTTTTATTATTATCTTTTTTCTTATTGATATATTCTTTATAAGTATCTATTCAATTATAATAGATTATTAATAATTAATATTTAAAAAAATTTTAATAATTATTTATAAAGACTGACTTTAAAATATATGAGTATTAGAAGATGATTAAAATATCTAAACTTGTTTAGACTTAAGAAAAAAAAGAAATAGAGATATATAAGTTATAAATAAGTGAACTTATAGAAAGAATATGAAATAAATACTAGATAATGAAGAATAAAAATGATATAGATATTACTAGAGCATTTATCACTTATTTAAGTAAATTATTAGATCTAGTTTTTAAAATAGTAATATAAATAATTTTGTATTTAATTAGAAATAATTTAATAAAGTAGTTAATTAGATATTTAAATAATCTGTTTTTCTTTTCTTTTTATTAATATATATTTTTAATATATTTAATAATTAAATATTCTTTAAATAATAATAATCAAGTATAATCTAATTTTTTTCTCTTCCTATTAATATATTTTAATAATTAGACTCTTAAAATAATTTATATATTTTGATTTAACTAATCATGAATTTTCATGTAATTTTAAAATCATATAATATGATTTGAATCAAATCATATATTATATAATATTACTCTACTTTAGTAGATCTTTTGAAGAAGAAAAAATCAGATAATTATTAGTAATATCATAATAATTATCTTATATAAAAATCTACTATTAGATAATATCATGTAATTTTGAATTTAATTCAAATTTAAATCATGTAAAAAATACATATGATAAATAATATATAAAAAATATATATAATAAGTAATAATTAGCTAAATAATTTTAATTAACAGATGATTATGATATTAATTAATTAATAATTAAGAATAAAACTTATAATAATTAGAATAAAGTATATTTATTTTTTTTTATAAAAATAATAATAATAAATATAATTAAAAAATTAATTGATTTATAAAATAATAAATTATTATATTGCAATTTTAAAAATTAGATTCAATAACTTATCCAAATATGTAATAAATATTTTAATAGTATTATTATTATTTTTATTTTCAATTTTCTAATACTTATTTTATACTCTTTCTAAAAGCTTACCTATTTACAATCTTTATATTTTCATCTCTTTCTTTACTTAAGTCTAAATAGACTTAAATATTTTAATTATTTATAGTATTTATATACTTCAAAACTGATTTTTGTAAATATTTATTAGAATTTCTCTCAAATATCAATCATTAGTAACTTATTAAGATTAAAAATATACTTATAAAAAATATATTAACAAGAAAATAGATAGTGATAAAAGAATATATAAGAGTATTCTGATAATATTAAATTTAATAATAGCTTTTCTTTTATAATTCTTATACTTATAATAATAGTCTCACTTATAATTAGTTTTTGAATGAGATAGAGAAATTTGTAAACTTTCTTCAGAATTTTGTCATTAAGATTAGCTATAAAAATTTATTTCTAATGAAAATTAAAAATAATCTTTTCAGAGTTAAATTATCTTTACTATTAAGATTAATAATCTTATAATATATTTCTAATATAATATAAATATTTGATAAGTAGAGAATTATAATAAAAAATATTATAAAATAAGTATAATATTTATAAGATTAAACTTTTTGACTATTATTTTTTTAAGTTTACTATAGAAGAACTTTAATAGATTAATTAAGATAACTTATAATAGGAAAAGCAAATGTTATTACACTTAGAATACCTATTTTTTGTAATGAAAATAACATAATTATATTATTTCTACTTAGTCTAGATTATGTATATGTCATAATTTATTTTTTATAACATAGACTAAAGTATTATAATTCAATTTTTATGATATGAACTGATATATCATAATTTAATTTTTATGACACAGACTAATATATCATAATCTAATTTTTATAATATAAATTTGGGATATTTATAATTTATATATTAAGTATTATATAAATTATATTTATATTACTAATTAAGAATTACTGAGATATATACCAGTATGGTATATATTTTATTTTTTATATTATGTTTGAGTAATATATATTTTACTTTTTATGATATATATTAAGATAGTGTATTTTATATATCAAGCCATATATAACATAATGTATACTAGCTTAGTAATCATAACTAATTTCTATCATTACTGAATATAAATAAAAAAATTAATATAATTAGAATATGCTATATATATGCTAGATGTAAAGTATTCTACTTTATAAACTCAAAGAGTTATTATAAAGTAATAGAATATATCATAAATAAATACTATTAATAATATTATTATGTATATATTATTAGACTATGGTGCAGGTTACTTAAAAGTGTCATTAGTTCAAAATTTTTTTTTGATAATAACATGTGATTTTTATGTAAAATTATGAGTAAATTTATAAAATTGTTACTGATAGGTGACAAAAAATTTTTTGCTTATTATATAATAAAAAATTATAATTTTTAATTATATATAATATATATTTAATTACTATAGATAGTTATTTCAAAATTAAATTATAATTTTATTTAAATTCTTGATAAAGATGTTCTGGTATTTTTCTATGTGATTTATATTTTTTTACTGCATATTTAGCAAGTTTATCTATTATTTTATGCCTATATATATCTATATAATGTCATATTTTTCTTGCAAATTGACAAATAGTTATTAAATCAATAGAAACTAATACTTTTGAAATAATTTCTTGTAATTCTTTTCAAGAATAATCACAATTTTGTCTTGCAAATCATTTGGTAGCTTTCTAATATTTTTTAATAAAATTTAACTCACAATAAAATTTAGAAAGAAAAATATAAATATAACCTGCTTCTTTAATTATTTTAGCTAAAGTATCTTTTTGTGCTAAAAAATCTGATTGAAGAGAAATAATTTTTCTTTCACAACAATTGATATGATTAAGATTATTTACTTCTTTATGATATAACTTGCATTTACCAATCATATTTTATTTTCATAATCCTCTTTCTATTAAAATTTATTTGATATCTTTTGGTTATCTATTATCAAAGTTTATTTTTTGAAGTTAATTATTAGGTCCCCATCTTATATCTCTCATTTTTGAAACATTTTTACCTTCAAATCCAATATTTATTCTTTTTGCAACAAGAGTATCTGACATAAATACTGCATAATTTGAATTATTATCAAATATAAAAACTCCAATACATTCAGAAAATATTATTTTAAATATTAGAATTATTTTTAATTTTACTTGATTAACTAAATATTAGCTTGTTCAATAATCATCTTTATTTTTTTCTGGCTTCAAATATATACATGCTTCTTTTGGAATAGTTAAATTTGATAAAATTTCTTCTGATGTTAAATAAAGAGATCTCTGATTTTTAGTTAAAAATTCACTAATCATAATTAATTTTCATTTCTCTTTTTATATAGTGATAATTGTCCATTTTGAATCCAAATATCTCTCTTTCTATCATTAGAATAAAATATACATTCATCATGAATAATTAAAATATGTTTATGCTCATTTTTTTTTAATTATAATAAAACTTAATACATATCTTCTTCTTCATAAGTTGTTATTAAATATTCATATTTTTTTATTTTCTCAAGAAATAATTTTTGATATTGAATCACATCCTCATACTCATGACTATCATAATAAATTTCTTGTTTATGTGATTGATAAAAGTATCCCAAAATATTAAGTCAATGCTATGCAGTTAATATTGAAACCTTTTTTTCTTTTGTAATTTCTAGATCAGGAATTAATTATTATTCAATAAAATTCTTAAAAATATATAGCATTATATTGTCATTTTAACTTCTAATCTATTGTTAATATTTATTAGTAACATCTTTGTCATCTATCAATTAAATCATTTTCTGATATTGGCCTCACAGAGAAACTAGAAATAAGTCATATTGTAATCAGTATTTGACAATATCTCTAATATTATGAAATTTGAAGAGATTATAAGATAAATAAACTATTTTTATCATCTTTTCACTTGCTGTCATTTTTTTCATATTATTTATTTTTGTTCTAATAAGATATTCATAAATAACATATTTTTTATTATATTTATTGATGGATATTATTTTGTGAAGGAATTTAAATTCATCTTTTAATATTTCTAATTTTTGTTTGATTTTAGAATTTGGTATTAATGTTGATAGAGCTGCCATTAATGTTATCATTGATATCACTATTAGAACTATTATTAGTATCATTATTAGTATTATCATTAGAATTATTGTTAATGCTACTATTAGAATTACTATTGATATTGCCATTAGAATTGTTGTTAGTACTACTATTAGAGTTATTATTGGTACTGCCATTAGAGCCATCATTAATACTGCTATTAGAGTTATCATTAGTACTGTCATTAAAATTGCTATTGATATTGCTATTAATACTGTCATTAGAGTTATTATTAGTATTACTATTATTAATATTTCTAT
This sequence comes from Ambispora leptoticha, assembly GCA_910591765.1. Lineage (NCBI taxonomy): Eukaryota > Fungi > Glomeromycota > Glomeromycetes > Archaeosporales > Ambisporaceae > Ambispora > Ambispora leptoticha. The sequence continues at coordinate 3,567 of CAJVPS010000919.1, read as the reverse complement.
TAGTATTACTGTTAGAAGTATGGTGCTGGAACTCTATACTTAACAATTACATGATTTTGTTTCAATTTTCAAAAATTTTAACTTAAAATTTAGATTAGATGAAAAAGTTGATTTATGATACTTTGCAAGAAAATCACGTAACTTTATATTCAATTATTATTATGCTAACTAATGAAATTTAAATATATAATAATATAAAAAAATAGATATGTAATTCAATTTCCATCACTTTCTTTCCTTATTCTCATTCTCCATTATTCTCTTAATTATTTTAGGCAAGTAATAATATGATTTAAATTTATTGACAGCTTATTCAGCAGTTCTACTCTCTAATCCTTTATTATATACATCTATATATCTCTATAACTTATACGTAAATTTGTGAATAGTTATTACTGAAACTATAAAAAGGGCTTCTGAAACTTGTTTTAATAAGTCTACATAATTATAATTACATAACCTTCTGGTCTCTTGCTTCACAAAACTCCAGTATCACTCTATAAAGTTGTACTCATAATGAAACTTTGGATATCATTTGAAAATATGTTCTGCTTCGATAATTATCTCCTTTAATATTGATCATTGTCCATAAAAATTAGGCTATTGTGATATTATTCATTATGCACAGCAGTCTATTCTTTCAGAATCATCATCATATTTTCCAGAGCACTATTCACATATCAAATGAACTCCTTGCTCTGGTCAAAGATTACATTCTTTAAGTACTTGCTTTATGTCTTTTGATTAGCCTCTTAATCTTATTACTAGATAATCATCTAAAAATACTATTGATTATATGTAACTCTCTTCACATTCATTGACATATCAGTCATTATACATCTTAGACTATGTACTGCCAGAATTCAAGTTCATTCTTGTCATAATCAATATATTCTTACTTATAGCGTTATGATTAGTTAATTGATCAAAACAAAAAATACCAACACACCCAGGATGTAATATCTCAAATATTGGAATTGTCTTATGCACAAGCTGGTCCAACATGTGCTCCAATTTCCAATATCTGTCTATTTATACAGACCGAAAAATAAAGATCTCCTTATTCTTAATATATGAGTTTATCTGTAACTGCTTATCAAATAATTATAATAGTTCATGATATGTGCAAAGAAAAACTGATATTATAATAGAATATCCCAAATATTTAGGATGTAAAATGTCATCTTCCTCTCAGATCCAGATTCTTCATCATCTATCATTTGCATAAAAATAATACTTATTATATGTTACTTGTATGAATTCCTTCTCTTCTGATCTAAGGTATGATTTTAATATAATATTTAGCATATTACTGTCAAAATTCTTCATACACTTCTTATATTTAAATATTCTCTTTAACCATTCCTTCCTGTATAACACTACATCTGATTACTTATAACTATCATAGTAAATACCTTTTCTTCTTTCATTATATCTATACACCTACAGATACATATAGTTTTAGCATATTTTCTCAGAAATCTTATCTTTTCTGATGTGTCTCATCATTTTTGGAAATAATATTTTCTCGATATATACTTTTAATATTCCAGATGATTGTGATTTTGATGCTTGCTGTCATAATCATGCTTGGTAACCTTTCATAAAATCCTCATCATCAAGCAAACTTTCCAATTTTGTATGCATCTCTTGGTAGTAAATAAGAAGCTCTTCCATTTTTATAAAGTGATCATCCTATTTTTGAATATATCTCACCATATAATCACTCTTATTCTATATGATTTGTGCAATCTAATTACTAACATTTATTTTGCTATTCTCCTCTAACAATAACTATATATATTATTGTATGTTTAGGAAGTGCAAATAGTAATATGTGAAAATTTGACTATTTCCTTTATGAGACTTTATTATGAAGCATTACTGGTTAACTTCTTCTAACTGTTTTTGTAAGTCTGTTATAGCGTTGGCAGGTAATGATATAGTGTTAATAGATAATGGTGAGATTTGAATAATTATTAGAAATGATAGGGAGATAATAGTCTACTTTTATTCAAAGTATGTATTGAACTTTCTTATTTCTTTTGCATGTTATTCTTACTCTCTTTTTTTTTTTCTATTTCCAGTTCATTATTCTTGAATTTCCAGTATACATTATTCTAAGACTACTTCCAGTTCTCTTATGCCAATGGAAAACTTCATGGATAAACCTTTTTCCCACCTCTTCAAATTCTTGTAACTCTTCTTCTCTCTATTCATTAGCTTCCTTCTATCCATCAAAGGTTTCTTGTATATCAATAGTGATAATAGTTTTTTATTCTTTTTGAGACATAAAACAGCCTTTTTTCCTAGATAATTTACTTATCTGCTATTGTTTTTTTGTACATGATGACATTGTTAATATATCAATAATATAGGGAATAATCAATCGGCATACATATGATTAAATGAATACCTTAATTTAGGCTAGCACATATCCAGCCCAAATTATATTTAATGCTAATCAATAAAATTAATTTTACATGATAAAAATAGTTACGTGAATTATTTTAATTTTGAGCAAAATATATAAAATATATCCAACTTTAAATGGTTATAACTTTTTTTACAAAAGTTTTTTTAAAATTCTGACTGATAATTTAATAAAGCTTATTCTAATAAATAATATTATCAGTTTAGTTTTTTTTAATTTTATCTCTATAAAGTGCTAATAGATTTTAAAGATATTTATTTTTATTATTGAGTATAGAGTTTTGGCATCATATTATTGATATTTCAATTAGTTCTTTCAATGATGTTGTTATTACCACTTCTGATATACTAAAAAACTAAGTAATTTTAGGTATTCTTTTAGATATCTTTATTCATAAATCATTTGGTTCATATTTGTCATAATAGGTTGATTTTGGAATTTTTTTAGTTAGATAAGGATCCTGTTTTTTTTTCAAGAATACATTTGAATTCCAAATTAAATCTAAACTAATATCCAATAAATAATTTTGAATTTTTCTTCCTGTTTCAATGTTATTTTCCAATTTCCAGTCACTATCTTTCTCATTATCTCATTTATTTTTCATAGTATTATTATTATCATCTAATTTCTTAATAATATCTAACTTCATCTCATCCTTTAAAAACTCTTTCACATTCTCACTTATATCATTAATTTTCCTACTAAAAAAATTCTTTGCATTATTACTAGTTTTATCAACCAATAATCTTTTTGTTATTTCAGAGATCACAAATCTTCCTCTTTTATTTTATTCACGTTACTAGATAATATATTTAGCTTTGCTAGAACATGGTATTAGTTAAAAAAAATAAATCCATAATGATCATTAGTACATGTATATATGCTTATTAAAAAAGTCTGGAATTATCATAATGTGATTACATGATCATCTATCAGAATTTCACAGAAGATGAGTCTAAAATTTTAATTTTATCAATAAAACTTCTGATTTTTAAAATCTTATAGCACAAAATAATTTTAATAAATATAAAATTTGAAATCATAAATATAAAACTCAAATAGTCATTCTATTATAAATATGATGTTAAATTATTATTTTATCATTATGTATAAAGTTATAAGATCTCAAAATT